>JAXQJV010000712.1:0-14785 GCA_037042255.1 Penicillium sp. PG106-07D
AGTAACTAGTGGCACTGTCTTTGACCGGCGCAAGCTTATTAAGGAGGGCCCAGCTGGTTGGAAGCGCATTGGCGTACGAGATGTCAATCTCAGATATCTTGTGCAGCGTCTCGATCAACTCCGGCAGCTTCGCCTTGATGTATTACGGCAAGGCTCAACTATCACCATCTTGGACATTGAGTCGCCGCATGAACTCCATAACATCTTACACACGCACTTCCTCCATCCTCGCCCGCCTCCCGCAGGTGTTCTGGCGGGTCACCCGCAAAGTCTGAAATCTCAAATCAAAACCCTAGCAACGGTGCTTGCAACCCCTGGAGCCTGGGTTGACTTCAGTCTGCCTGAATGGCGATTCCGAGCTGGCCAAATCCTGTGGGAAACTCCTCCCCATGGTGATGGAGATTGCGTGGAGCCCATCGAGTGCTCTTCTGGGACACCCAAACAACCATGGATCAACGCTGGCATGGAGCGAAAGTGGCTCCTGATTCAGATCCTTCTCGCCGCTGAACTTCTCGTCCGTCTTGATGCATTTGTCCGCGTGGGCATGCTGCATGATCCCCATGGCGGCCTCATCACGGCCCAAGAGCTTCATCATTTTGATCAACTCCGAGAGGGGAAGGTGAACTGGGATCTCATCTTCGTACGCCGCTTCCTTGACAATCTCGACATTACTTGCGATTCGACATCGTCGCCCAATACCTCATCCGGTGGTCGCAGCTCACCATCATCTGCTACGGAAAAATCACTAGCCAAGCCGCGTCACTTCTCCCTTTTCGATTCTATTACTCGCCGAATTTCGTCCACGCAGGAAGCTGATGTGCGGTCTGCCTGGGACTGCCGGGTAGGTTCACCGTATGTGCGACAGCAGCTCGAGGGCTTGTACGTCTTTGCCGAGAACATTGGGTGGCCGAGAGTCGGCGCTCTCAGATCTCACTTTGAACAACTGTGCCAAAGTAACAAGGACCTGTTCCGTCCCAGTGCGATCACAGATGGTCTTTGCAGCCAAGGGACGGGATCTGAGGTTACTGCGAAGACAGTTCAGGGCAAAAACGACATGTACAGCCGCAGTCGATCCCGTCGCAGTGTCAAGCTGCGCAGTTTGTCCCGCGAAGACAAAGACCCGCATGCATCTGAAGTCCTTGGTTGGATTTCTCGAAGCTGGCTCTCAGGACTCGTCATTCCAGGCGAGGCAATCTGCCATCTCCTGATTGGCACGCTTTTAGAAAATGATGCCGACGCAATTGACCGACTGGGGCCTTCAGCGAATCTCTACGGTGGCTTCGTCTACGAGGGACGCAGTTACTGGAGCAAGGCTAGCATTGTTGGCCGTGTTCTATCAAGCCTCGACGGGGCCAAGACCTGCATGGGATGGGTTGGCAGTGATGTTCTGCCCCGTGACGAGAAAACCTCTGAGCCCTTGGGTGAAGGTTGGTTCGAGGTTCCTATGCAGAAAGCGCTTCGTGGTTCTGGAAAGTCGCGCATCAAGCAGGGTGGGAAGCTGGCGATGGAGTCGACACCGCTAGGAACGGGAGGTATTACCGCAGATGCTTTTACGTTGCCGGTCGACAAATCCCCATCTGCATCTACGACGGATGTAAAGCTGGTCCAGTTGGCTTTGTCAGTACCCTCGCAATGCAAGCGAGGCATTACCGCCAGCGAGCAGGCCTCGTTGTCTTTCATCCTTGAGAGCGTAGACCTGCCATCCCCGACTACGGCCTCGTTCCCGTTGATCTATAATGTGCGCTTCATTTCTGCCCATGAATGTCGCCGGCCACGGGGGTTTGCTGCTCGACACAAGGACTGTTCACATCCTCATGACGAGCAGCAGCACCAGGAGAAGGATCCGGCAACACCTGATTGGAGCCAGTTCAAGCGCCTACCTGGCCACCCACTGCATCAGTCGTTCCCGTACCGGCATGTCTCCCTTGACTCCCTCCCGCAGCTGCCTGCTCCCCAGGCTAGCCCCGTGCTCGAGGGACACGCCGAGGTCCTTGTCATTGACGCACGCGAATCTCGAGTGAAGGAGACATTCGCACGGGCATGGTGCGCCTCCGTGGGCTGCCATGCTGTGATCGGTCGGGTTGGGAGGACGTGCGTGGCGTGTTGTGTTCGGGAGGCGAGGGCAGTGGATGTCCAGGTTGTGGTGCGAGTGAGCGATTGAGCTGCTCCAGCAGAGAACCGAGTATCTGCGATATGCGACCGTTTGGATGATTAGTGATGGCGTTGTGAGCAGCTGAATGCCGTCAGCTCAGGTCGTTCGCGGTCAATCCTGGTGGTGATCTGTGATCAATGAGTGACGATCAATTGCCTCTCTCGTGCGCATTACCCATGGGTGACGGTGGCGAGCACATAGCATGCTGGAGCTGAGAAAGGGGAGACGATCAGGCATTGAGGCCATAACTTTCACGACATCCGCGAGTTGGACGGGCGCATTCTGTATCTTAGTAATGTGTATGAAAAGCATCGCATAATGTATCCTTGATAATCTAGGGGGATTTGATTCTCGTCGTTCTCACGTCGTGCCGAGAGGGACCAGCCTTGCTGGAAGAGTGCGGGTCTTGACTGTCGTCCATGTACGACTAGGTAGGAGTGCATTAGAGTGCATTCAGCATCCACCTCATCTTGAAGCGAAGCCTCAATCTCCACATCCCCATCGCGTCTTCTCGAAGAAATCGATGATGAATGACTTCATTCGTCGGGCGCGCAGCCCTGCGCAAGCCCAGGTACCACATTTAGCGGGGGGATGCCCCTTTTCAGAATGCAACGGCGTTGGTTATTGCGGCTTTTTTTTCCCCTGAGCATCGAAGGCTGAAGGAACCCCCTGAAAGGAGACAGGCGCGAGCAGAGAATAATCAAAAAGCTCAAGCGCCCGAATTTTCCAACGGGTCAATCATTAGCCAGAGGTAACCATCACTGACGTCTCTAGCTCGTGAAATGCTTCGAGAAGGGGGCAGTGGGGTGGGGGGCAACATGTAGGGTTCGAGAACGAGAATATCCTACCAGCTGGGCCTAGACACTTTTTTCTCACAGAATACCACCTTCTGCTTCGGCCACTGCGACAGTAGTCCAGTATGAACCAGGTCCTGGTCCAGAGGGGTGAACAAAAGACGTTAAAGCACGGCGTGTCTCCATTTGATAGGGCGACGAGCGAATGGGAGCAGAGCGCGAGGAGGGCATTTATTCTATTGTTTTTCTTTCCTGTTTAACTTCTTGGGAAGGACGCGTAAGTGCTGAGGGCAATTGCAAGAGCTGCAAGTTTAAAAGCGAGAGACCCATGCGAAGGCAGCCAAGCATCGCCGAATGGGGTCAAGGGCCCGAAGATGGTGAAACCACCGGCCTCCACTCATCAGCGTGATGGCTCGGACCCAAGACCATACTACGATGGAGCAGTATGACTTATGTCCTCATTGTCCTGTCGCACTGTAGAAGGGCCTCGGTCCACCAGATGGATCATGGCTGAGATGATGAGATCGGATTTTTGCCGCAATGACAGGAGATCTGGAGTCCGATTTTCATTAACGATCCGGATTCTCCAGACGGAAGACGGAGAACCATATGTCATGGACCACGTTTCATGAACTCTACTCCGTACACTGGTACAGTGTATCTGGTGGAGCTTAACTGCTCAACTGGACCTTAATTCTCGAAGAAATACGAGAAAATCCCCACATGAGGGTGAGTGAATTCATGCAATTTGATGGTGAGGTTGAAAAACAGTCGCTCAACAAACCCGAGACTGCAAATGAGGTTAGAATAGGAGATGGTGGAGGAGTTGGGAGACCTGGATAAACAGGACAGCATCCGAGGCCATAAGCCTAATTTCACCGTGGGAAGTGAACACTAACAAGGGGATGAGGGTGAAAGGAGGTGACTATCTTCCAAAGTCCCAATATTGGAGCGACGTCTAAATTCTCGCGAATTCGGGATGTGGTTCGTACTCGGATGTAGGTCCTAAATGGAGTGATCACTTACTGAGATCGGAAGGTAATATGAGACGGATAGAAAGTGCACTGCCTTCAAGATCCGGACGATCAAAATAAGGCGACCTCCATGAATACCGACTTCCTAGTTCCTACAATGGCACAGCCCCAGCCATCTACCAGCCCAAGCCCCTCCAACCTAACTTTAATCGCTTGTTCTTCCGAAGGAATTTGCCAATTTCATCTCCGAACACTGCCTATCCTCGATGAGGCCAGAGAAACAGACATTCCACAGGGCACATCGTCCAAAAGAGGGTGAGGTCCGAAAGGATGCGCAAGGAAGGTCGGAGAGTGACCGAGTGCTATCTACGCAGTTGTAAGTACACACCATGGTAGATCCTAAATACGAACTGAGAAATCTGATTGGCATCCACGTCGCTCAGGAAGGCCGTTGTCTCCTTTCAGATATACATGCATTGACGTTGGCAGGATGCAAAGAATCGCGATGCACAAAATCCCGCGGAGCCCTGTCGGCACTTGCTTTTGGCAGGCTGGGAACATGGCTACCTGCTAAACCGGGAATGGTCTAGTGTAGAGGAGAATAACAACAAGACCCTACGCTGGCTGGGCGTCTGACGGTTGGCGTTTGCCTTTTGAGTTGGCGACTGTTGGTGGGCAGGCAATGATCTAACGTCAGAATGGACGCCGGAAATTTGCTGGGAGACAATGGGGCTCTTGTGACCGCTGGCGTCGTTTAGACCAGTTTGGACTTTTTCGTTTAGTTCTGGGAGAAGACATTCTGGGAGTTCTCGTCTCTTTCTAGGCAATAGTATAGATCGATTTCTCGGCACTGGCCGAAGTTGCCCTAGGCCAGACACTACGAGGTTTCTCGAACAACTTTGATACTACACTACACGCTTATCATGCTTCAGATTGGTCTTGGCTTTGGATCCAAATCAGAGACATTGCTGCCAAAGATCTAAGTCAGCACTGGACCCTTGTTTCATCGTTCCGATCGACAGACGTGGGGTGGATTTGCCCAATCTCCTTAATCCAACCGAGGCCCGCCTCCTTTTTCCGGTCTCATGTTGGGCTGAGAGCAAGTGGTGGCTCGGAGAAGTATGCTCTTCTGGAACAGTAGAGCAGCAGTCTAAGTCCAGTACATCCGGTAGCAGTTTGAAGTTGCCTTGCTCATTTGGATTGGGATATGGAATTTAGCACTGAAAATGCAGATTGTTGCAACAGTAAGTTCGTCTTCGCATCGTGTCGCGGACACTTTCCCGATTCCACCCTAACATTTGAAACGCAGTGATCTGGGGCTTATTTACATCAATACCTTGCGGGGGAAATAGAATCATGAACTATGTATCCGTACTCCGTAGATTGTAGTACAATAACTGCACTATCTTTCCGTAGGCTTTGCAAATGGACTTATGAATATTATGGGATGCTGAACTACGCGAAATCACTCCGAATCCAAGATCTATCGGTATCGCGTGCTTGAAACTCGCCGCGTCAACACATGTGGTCGCTCCTCTTAGCTGTAATGCACCCCCGACCTCTTTGGATGTTGCCTTTGCTGGCGCCCAATCAGACTCGGTGTCGCCTACCGTGAAGGGACAGGCTCGTCGATCTTTTACCAGAGTGCGCAGTGGTGTGAGAGGCGATGCGGGGCCAATTTGGTACACCTGTACGGAGTACCTCACTCTCGGGTTGTGTCTTTTGCCCCCCTCTCTCTCTCCGTTTCTTTTCGAAAGAGCGGTCGGGCCACGGGGTCATGAGAGCTTCCAATTGGATTCCGTATACAACAAAAGACGACGAGGAAAACGCCGCAGAAGTGTGTTTTGCTGGAGAAGAGTGCTAACTGGCTTGTTACAAAGGTGGCAGTGGGCTATGAAGATCATATCTTATTGTCTTCTGTCAAAAGCAAATGAGAGCATGAAAGCAGGCTGTCATTAAAAGCTAAAAGAGCTGAGAACATGGGACACATTGAGTCTGAGAGCCCATTGCTATGACACTTGCCTCCATCGCTAAACAATTGCATCGCCCCAATCACACCCAACATGCAACCCTCCCAGTCAGGCAACCGGGGCTAAATCGTAGAATTACCCATTCTAACCCCATTTTGCGACCCCATAGAAGCTCGCTTGCGGCTTCGAAGAAGAAAAGAAGAACGATCTGTGGAATCTCGTGCGCTCGTTCCGAGGGATGCCAAGACCAACCTGGAACACGCTACGGCGTTGCGACGATCCTTAATCAAACCTTGACACTGCAACAAGCCCCACATGGAGCATGTGGGACAGTGGGACCGTGTTACAGAATGGCAGGGGGGAATCAGGACCGCAAGTTGCAAGATCGCTTCTGCATGGCTTTTGTCCACTGTCCTACGGAGTGCTCGCTGTCCAGTCGCAGGACAATGTTCGCTGTTGGTGTAGTTCTTGGGCAGACATCCCCTGCAAGCCTACCGGACCCATATCCCAACTAGGGAGTAGACCACCTGCTTATGCGCCAGCTATGTCATGACAAGTCGCTCGCTATACTCCGTGATGCTTCCAACGCGCTTCTCTGCCCGGTTTTAGCCTCGGATGGTAAAGGATCATGTCTTCGACAAGACCGGGAGGATCGTGGGAGCCGACATGGGTGAAACTGCCCGCATTGACTGGCTCATAGGGTGGGCTCCTGGAGGCTCTCGCCCAAGGAACAGAGCGTGTCCTCATCGTATGAGTGGACTAGGATCGGTTGACTAAGGAGATATGGTAGCTATGATTGGTGAACCGTTACTCCATGGATCGAGGAAGCATTTGACTTTTCCCGGAAGCAAGAAAATAGGCAGAAAATAAAGCAGAACAAACAGAGGACACTGTATCAGCAAGAATCCGGTTCACGGCCCCAGACGATTGTTCTCGAAGGCGTAACGGGGCGGGCGCGATGTCATCGACTAGCACTAGGGAAATTAAGCTATGTACCGTGGAAGCCCCCAAAACGTGCCGAGACTCGACGAGGGGGGCGATGCCTCGAGAAAATTAAAATCAAAGCTTAAAGGGAAAAGGGGAAGCCACGTTCCAAACGTACAGAAATGAAATGAGAGAAGCAAAATGTAGGATACGAAAGGACAACGTGAAAGACATTGTAATAATGATTAGAGAATGATACAAAAAGGCCCGCCAGTACTGAGCCCTATTGCGTGTGCGTGCGTGTGCGTGCGTGTGCGTGTATGCGTGTGTGTGTGTGTGCAGGTCTCGGTATAAGATGATACACACAGCCAGTCGTGGACCCTGAATTCTGTTTTTAGCACGAACAAATCTGTGGTTCGTTCCTGGGCGATGGATGGACTCCGTAATGGTTTCATTCCAGCACTCGCGGCCCCCTCCGGGGCCAAGATCCAACATCCTTTTTCTGCATTTTGAAGTATGATTGCATGTCATTAGCTCCTTTCCACTTTGAACTCACTCTATAATCCCTCAACTGGGGCTAACCGTGGAACTAGCCGCAAAGCAGCCCTTCGAGAAGCCATCAAAGTTTCTAGCGATCATCTCCGGAATGACCAGAGACAGAAAGGTTGTCTGGGTCGAATGGATCCCACAATGATCAAGCTCATTGGCTCTAGCTGCCGACCTCTGCTCTCATCGCCAATCAGTTAGCCGGACCTTAGAAAGGATGAATTCCCCAGTTCATCGAAGATTGACAGGTATCCCTCTTTGCTCTAAACCCAATAGAGCGTTGCGCAACCAACTTTCTAATCCCACTCGGGCTCCACCGTGTCAGGTCTCTCAGACCATGGTTCTTCGTTTCTACCTCATTTGCCATGAACCGGCTCTACGAGGGGGATCCATCATACGCAATCAGGGGCTCCTGGAGGTTACCTAATCAAACGGTCTGTGGCCAGAGCCTTGCAAAGTACCCCGTACGGATGCGTATAAGTGATTAAAAAAAGAAAACGATGGGGATGGAAGAATAAAACCATGAGAAATGACATGGAATCAAACATCATGATGGAGGGAGACCAAGATCCGCGACAATTGGAGACCGCACTAAATAGCTTGAAACTACAGTATTTGATAGCATCTTTAGGTGCAATGGTTGTCCTCGTGAGGAAGTTCTTCCCGGAGGGCCCCTGAGTTTGGTTTGAGATCATCGATGTGGTCCACGACAATGACCTGCAGTTGATTTGGGTTAAGTCGATACATCCGCGTTGGTTCTAGTGCCGGTATGATGCAGAGCCACCTTGTTCCACGTACGGTGGGATATACACTGTGAAGTCAAATAATAATAATCGAATAATGAATTAAAATAAAATCCAACGCAGGTGGGAAAATTCAAACTCAGCCTTTGGGCGTTTCACCCCGCGATTAGCTTCCTGTCTCTTCAAGTCTATAGGATATCCTCGATCTTCCTTCTTCCTTTCTCTGTCCCTTCCACATTCCACAGTCCACATCATACACTCCTTTGGTTGCTCTTCTTTATTATTTTCTCTTATTCTGCTTCGCCTGACTAATCTCTTCCTGGGTATTATCGTGTTTCGTTTGCCTGGTCCCTTTGCCCGATCTCATACTTGCATCAAGATCCCATTCTAGACTCCAAAAACGTCCATTGGTCTCTGCCACCCCCGAACCCAAAAAGCCTCTCCCCCTTTCATCAAGCACTCTCATTACTATAATTATCGTTGAGTAATTGGCATTTACTGGGCTCAACCGGGGTTCGCGCACCCAAACTGCAGCCAATCTATCCTTGACCGTCCACACCGTCCACCACTACCAGTGCGTCCGGCGACGAAACAGACGACAACCCACACTCTCGCACAGTCATACTCAGGTCCGGTTTAACACACCAATACACAAGTGCGCATATCCTCGATTCTCCGACTGTCAATACCACGGCCACTGCGACTGCGGGCCCCTCTCTCTCCCCCTCCTTTCCCCCCGCCGCGACACTTTACGAGAACACTGCTCTGAAACGCGCGCAATATCCTTCCTGGTCCAGTGTGGCGCCAGGTGGACCTTAGGGCATACTGAACAAAAGCTTCTTGTCGGACCATTTTCGTCATCCGGAATTCGCGATCTCTCGGCCTTTCTCGGTTCTAGTCTCTTGCTCTCTTGCGCGCAAAGAGTGACTGCATGGACTGGCATCTCTCAATCTGCACCTTCCCCGGATCACGCCTAGAAGCTGTTTCACCCTAACGTGCCCAACACCCCCAAAAAAGAGGCCGCCCTTTGTTGCAAGCGAAGCGCTATTGATGCGCTCCGGGCCGGTTCCGTGATAAGAGCTCATTCCTGGGAGCTATGCCCGCGGCCATGGAGATGGATACAACACCGAATTCACAAGCTGCCATGGATGCCAGCGCGGCCGACAAAAAGCGCAACAAGTTGGGTTATCATCGGACATCTGTCGCCTGTGGTCAGTAATAGATCTCTCGCCGGCGGCATCACTTATAGTACGCTGTGGTCCCCCTCGTCACATGTCCCGAGGCATTGTCGCGTGCCTCGAATGCGCAGACAAGTGAGAGACGACAAGCGTGCTATATGGGTTGCTTCCTCTCATCCCGATATAGTTCTTGCGAAACTCATTCATTCTCACAGTACATTGCCGGCGCCGAAAGATCCGATGTTTAGTGGCAGCTGATGATGCACAAGGACGATGTGAGAACTGCATTCGATTGCGCAAAGAATGTCAATTTTTCCCAGTAGACCAGCAGCCTCCAGTGGAGAAGAAGTCGCGGCCCAGTTCGAGACTAGAGGCTGGAGCCGCGGACCCATCAGGGACAACGTCGATGTCCTTGTCATCTTCACCACCGAGCTTGAATCCCGACTCGGTAGAGGCGTTCTATCCATACCCTCAAGTACCCATGAATGTTTCGTCAGCAGATATGGCATCTTTCAACCCCGGCGCGTTTGCGGCGACCCAAATGCCAGGATTCACACCTGGTACGTTTGCGTCTACTCGTGATTCCTTTGGGGCAGAGGGTGCCCTCCTAAACCAGCGGCCAAACTGACCCGACGTCTCTTTAGTTGATCGATCTATGGCACCGGGAGAATTTCCCGGGATGCCCACGATGGAAGGCGGAGTTGCATGGGACGAGTTCACGACGATATCAGACCCTCAACTGTTGGCCACAATGGCCGCAAGCAAAGGGCAGATGATGAATTTGACACCGAATGCCTGGAATCCCGCGGCAGTCCCGGCGGCGATGTCGCCCAATTCGCCCATGTCCGGCGCGTCCCCAATGGCTGCCCACGCACAGCCGATGAACCCTGGACCAACCTATGCCATGCAGCCAGACGGATCTGTCTGGCCAGTACCGCCACAGCCATCAAGAGCAATGAGTTACCCTGGACAGGACATGAGCTCTACATATCCGGGGCATTTTCAACCGCAAATGGCTCCAGACCTCAAACGCAGGATGACGACACCTGCCCATCCAACAGCCTCCCATGCTCCCACCGGGCCGAGTCCCGACATGCAGATACCTCCAGGCACGATTCCTTACCAGGCCCAAGCCGGTATGGGATTCTCACAATGGCCTCAGGTGAATGCCATGCCGGCTGGTATGGGCGTCATACCATACCCAATGTACACTGGCGATATCTCACAGCAGCAATACGCCAACACTCCGATGGGCCATCCAGGACAGCCGGGGAGATCGGGGCCTTAACAACAACCGCCTTTCTGTCCTTCTTCCTTTCGATTTTGTTATCTCTTCCGGCACACGTTTGTGGTTTGTTTATTCGATAAACTTTCCTTCGCTTGGATCGGGATTTGTCACGTCATACCATGCACATTCCTAGACGGCTTTTTTCATTTCTATACCCCGTGGGATATACACTTTTCTGGCTTTCGTTATCTTGTCTTTCGCCTTATCCTCATCTCATACACCGTGGCGGGTCTGCTTTGCAGATGGTCATTAGCGGGCGCAAGGGTCTTTGGGTGGCATTTTCCGTTTGATTCTCTCATGGCATGGCCCAACCTTTTCTTACTTTTCTACTATCCGTTCCTGAAGGCACTTGCCCTCAAGGACAATCATTCTCCTTTCGCTTCTCTTTTCTATTCTCTCTTCCAGATTCTGGTGTCAATCTTTCTGCTTTTTGTCCTGGTTGGCTCTCCTTGACTTGGAGCTTCGATTCGTTCTACTCCCCATATCTGCATCTGTTCGGGCATCATATAGACATTCTTTATCTCTCGCTGGTTCCTCTCGTTTCTGTCGCGGCTTCTCGCTCTTTCCACATACCTCTATTCATCTATCGGCCTGGTTTTAGCCGGGGTACATTCGTCTATTTCCCTTTGATCCATGGTGTGGTAGTGTCTAGTAGTGTTCCTTATATGATTTCAGGGCCATAGTTGTCGCACGAAGGGAAACCAACCTAGGCTCGACTGAAGGATTTAAGAAGAATGGAAAGGGAATACTGCATGACATAGAATTGCCTGATTGCGACCCAACAAGGCAACCTCTGCAGGCAGACAGTCTCTGTCGATAAGATGGGATCCTTTGAGATTAGACCGACGCCGACGCCAAGAAACACAGCATTCCTCAAATATCCGGATTATCGAGTCTCAGGTCACGGCATTGAATGGAATCCACCCCGGCCCATGAGTGTCATGTTGCATACTTGCACTTTCTATCAGCTGGAGGAAAAGAATTCAATACCTATTCTATGAACAATAGGTTTGTTGCTACCTGTTGGATGGAATCGCGCTGACTTTTGCCAGGGGCTGATATCGTGCACTCAACATCGCTCGGGGACGAACTCTAGTCTGACTGAAACTGATATGATAGCCATGCAGCAGACTTGAGTTACACTGGTGCGTTGAGTCCCGAAATCGGACAGACGATCGTGAAGGAATCAGCAATTTCATATCATCTCAATTCATTATCTATCCATGAGGTGGTTATTCGTCCTAGTCATGGCCGTCAGTACCTTAGTCTTGGTTTCTTCTCAGCAGTGACAACTTGACTTTCTTGGATGAAGTTCTCAAATAAGAAAACATCATAGATATGTCGTTATCTCCGCGTCGTGCTGTACTTCGCAGAAAGCCCCGCAATCCCAGAGAAGCCCCGTGCTTTGGTGAGAAGAATCAAGGCCAATTGATAGGCTTTGAGATCTACTCGGGCCTCGTCAGGGATCAAAGGTTGAGCTATCTCTCCGATACCGGCCCAACGCATGAATGAGGCAATTGTCTTCCATGCCTGTCGGACAGATCGGCCTGTCAGAGAGTGAGTTCTCTTGAAATAAGACAGGCTGGCTTTATAGATCGGGTCGGCCCATGCTTATCCCGCAAGGGGCTGCAAAGTAATGCGACGTTTTGATAGGCGGCTGGGGGCTGATCCTCGCCGTTCAGATCTATTATCAGTGAGGTCAGTGAAGTGTCCCTTTCTCCTCGGAGATGGGGCTGCATGGTGTATCTTCGTCTGGGCTTTAGCCGAGGCTTAACCCTGTCGATGGCGTCAGATCTTAGATATGCAAAACTCCAATCATGCCTCATGCCCTTGCATGTTGAGCCTATCTCAGTTGAGCACGGTGAGCATCCTGATACACAGTCCTATTTACAGAATTTACAGAAGTGGTCGACACATCGAAACGGAGTTATCTGCCATATCTGAGCAGCAACCATCGCAAGGAGATAAGGCCCTCGCCGCATTTGGGGGGGCTCGCAGTCAACCCCTTTTTGCGCGTGTCAAGTTTTCAACTGCGATCCCGGCAGTTTCCCCAGAAGATCCGTCGGATCAAAGGACTCTGGGGTCAAGAATCTGGAGATAGCAATAGTGGACACTCGACTTGGACGGTGGAACCTGCGTCCAGTTTCTGGTTCGAGCCAGCGGTGGACTTTAATCCCTATCAAAAGACTGGACCATTGAACAATCAGAGGATCGGAAATCGAATAGAGAGAGCATCGGGGGTGACCTCGGGAGTTGATGATAGGTCTCATCGGGAACGACGGAAGATCCGATAGAGGACGATAACCAGCCCCTTCTTTGGTGAATCAGGGGGAAAAGGATGATCCCCCGGTGTTTTGTGCATGCATTCTGACCAGGGGTAGTCTTTTGTCTTATCTCTGGGGGGCCATCCCAAGCAGTGAGTTGGGCCAATTTGAGGGCCGTGACTCCGTGAGATATGCAGACTTATCAAGACAGCTGGTCCCTGCTTTCTGCTTGGCTGCGTTGCACGAGAAGATTTTGTCGTATCGACCAGGATAGGCTTGGGTAGCGTCACGTCGTATCGCAACTGGTTTCGGGGTGATAACCGCACGCCCTGCACCGTCCGACTGGAGGTTATATATACTCCGTAGGACGACCGCTGCCTCGTTAGCTTATCTGGAGGGCTTTGGAATTTCGCTCCCTTGCTGTCCTTCTCTCTCTCTTTGTGCGTGGTCGACTTTTGGGATGTCGCAGCGTCATTTTCATCATTTCACCCAACTGCTGCTGGGGTGCCTTTTCGACGCCATGGATGGCTATGGACGATTTACCTCCAGGCTTTACCCGCCGTGTTGGATGGGCCAGCAACTCGTATGTTACATGTACATATGCGCAGTGTCGGTTTCTTTTGCCTCCACGCTCCTCGGCCCTTCCCGTCGTGAGCTCGCCTCTCTCTCATATGCACTTCGAACCTTTTCGCCTCGTTCCTAGCCTGCTGGTGAAATTCTTTCCTAACCGCTGAAGCCGCTCGAAAAAAAAAAGCACCTCGATGCATCCCCCTTCCCCCCCGGCCTGCCGTGGCGGAGGAGCTAGAAGTCCTGGGCAAACCCCCCAGTCGTGACCCAAAGTACCTACCTTACTACCTACTACCCTTCTAGGCATGATTGGCGTCGACCGAGGGCTTACTGCAGGAGCGCCACGGCCCACTTGAGCACACTCGTGAGGCGATACTGATTATGTTTGATCCGGACCGAGTCTTGTGAATGGCCCAGTTGCATCGAGGAGGCGATTGTCTCCAGCTGTCCATCCTGCTTACCAGCTTACCCAAGTTCCCGAAACCAACAGCCGAGCTGCATTATTATTAGACCCGACCGATTATCACTTAGTACGGATCCCTCACCACCTCCGTTCTCCATCCAGCGTGCTCCGTTCAAAGTACGTTACGAAGCATGGATTGTTGACGGAGCCATCCATGGTGCTATCTCCGACATGTCCGTCAGGATCAGACGACGGGGCAAATATTGCCCCCTCCGTGATGAGACATTGACATGTGCAACATGGACTTGACCAGAGCAAGGAACCAAGGAATGCTCCTTAAAAAGCAAGAAACCATGCGACCTTGAAGAGATAAGATCCCATTCCACGACACCACCAAGTGGGGATCCACATGTGCCATGGGTGCCGAGAGTCGGTCATCGGGCGTACTCCGTGCTGCTCACAGCTTGGTCCTCACCTATGACGATTCTTGTTCGGTTCGAAGCGAGTATTACAGTCCTCCAGAACTCCTCGAAACTAGCACCCGATCCTGGGAGGGCATCCGCGCCTATCAGCAAATTGACCACGGCTAATTACTACCCTTGGCAGCTTATCTGGTCGTTATCTCCAGCTATCTCCAGTTAGGCCTATCGGGACGCTGCGTGGGTTTCCCCCGACCACCTGGTGGATCTTTCCTCGTGGGGCCACGAGCCTAAGAGAGTCTAAGTCTGAGTCTCGGAGTCCCAAGGCCTGGGAGGGACAGACGATCGATGCGATGCCGTGGTGCCTCGTTGTTCCTGACCTTGAACGCGACCTCAGGAGCCCGTACACGGTAGCTCGGGACCGATGACCACTGCTGAACCGAGAAGGGCCTTTCAAAGGACCCTAGGACTTTTCGATCTACGCGACTGCTTTCGCCTGCAGTCGTCGTTTCCAATATTACCTGATCCGGTCAGCCCCCACCCCGTCCGCCATGGGGGATTCC
>JAXQJV010000713.1:0-14921 GCA_037042255.1 Penicillium sp. PG106-07D
GGCCACCCGGAGCGGAACAGACCTGCTCCGACCTGCCATACAAAACGCCCCATCAACCTCGGCCCTTCATGGATAATCCATTTTCCTCCCTCGTCGATTACTGTAGTAAGTATATTGCGTCTCCACACTGCAAAAAAAGAGAATCATTATAAGATCCTAATAAAGTATAGGCCTGGGCAGACCACCACTTGGCAATTGAGTCACGCAATACCCATCTGCGTAGCCGTAGCGTAGATACTGTAGACCCGCGCCGATATCCCCCGTCACGAACCCGAGTCAGTGGGGACTCTGTCAAACGAGCTGAAGAATTTCTCCGTGTCGCATGACCCCGGGTCGGGGCATTGGTGTCCGTCGGTAGTTACGGCAGGCGCCAGAGGATAAAGTACGGATTACGGAGTCGGATTTATACAGTATCTGCAAGGATCGGAATTGATCCCGGTTGTTCTGGAAGTCGGGTCCACGGTAGTCTGTACTGTAGCTTGTGTAAGTGTGGTCCGGGTGGAAGCTTGGCGATCTTGATCAGGGTGGGAGGGTACCTTACTGCGTGGAGATCGCTGGGTTAATGGACCTCGGTAAAAGTGAACGGGGTTCGGAGGCCGATGACGGCAGTGGTTTGATTTTGAAGATTGAAGATTGAAAAATGACGTGTGTTCACTGTTCAGTTTGATTGGGTGGGAGTGTCATGAACTGAATTGGATTGAATCAGGTCGTTGATTGTATGGGGCAAGTCTTGTCGGGGTTTGGGAAGGGTATAATTTCCTGTCCACAGAGATTGCTTTTGTACTATTGCAAAGTGACAAGAGGATGCATTGGAAGTCATGGCCAGGCAGGCCTGAAGATAGCACTTCATTCTGGAAGTAAAGATATCAACTCCAGGAAAAAGAAAGTAAACATATTACATCACACGCTAGCGTCTCATCCAGAGAGCGAACAACATAACCCAAGCCACAAAAAGAAGTAAGAAATGCTAAAGTCAACATCATCTCAGACAAAGACTTCCAGCATCGGACCCGAGAGAACTCGTCATAAGGCCACAGTCATTCCACGAGCCCGGGGCTTCCCTACTTTCGGGCCACAGTCTCCTTGGGACCAAGCACATCATCCAAGAAACCCGCCCACAACTCTCTCACGACACCGGGCTCCTTTTTCGTCCCATTGGACCGCGCCAACTCCTCACCAGCACGACTCCGACCCACAGCCTCGGTCAACGAGAATGGGTCAATCTCAACGGCATGGTTATCCACGACCTCGCTCATGGCAGAGGCAGGGCTGATGTCACCGCCGGAGACGGTGTAGATCTGGGGCTTCATGGGTGGGGCGGCCGGGGACGCGGTCTCGTGGTGGGAATATAGGTCGGGAAGGACCGGGACCTGTGGGCCGGAGGGACGGGAGGAGGGGGCTTCTAGGGTGGACATGGAGGGCATGTAGATGAAGTCGACGGTAGATGAATCGCCAACGGCTTTTTGGGAGCGGGAGGTGTTGAAGGAGCGGGTTGGTTGACTGGAGAGGGTGATTGTTAGCAACGGTCAATTTGCCAATTTGAAGGGACTGGTTGGGGCGGAACATACTCGGCAGCAAAGGCGCTGCTGTTGATACGGCGCATGGCAATGCTAAAGGCCCGGCTCTGGAGGACATCGTGGTTTGAAAGGCGCTCAATGAGCTATGGGTTTGTGAGGGTTAGCTGGTGGATCTCCGGATGACGTACAGAAGGGAGACCAGCTCTGTGGGGGAACGTACCTCGGACTTGCTGCCAGCAGCACCGAGCGAGCGGCGTTGGCACTCCTGCTTGAGGTCGGGCAGAGTGCGGGCTGCATACAAAGAGGCCTTATCGGCAGGGTTGGCCGGTTGTGCAGATTGGACGCCGGTGATGTGAAGGCCACGACGAGCGATGGGAGTTTGCTGAGAAAGCTGGCGCAAGGCACGCAGAGAGGTGGAACGGGGAGCGGCCATGATGTGTGTGATGGTTGAGCTGATGAGATTGATGAGAATGGGATTGATTATATATGTAGCGAGACGAATGCCCAGCGAGGTGTGGTGTAGGAATGGAATGTAGGTTGGGAGGTGATCAGCGGGAGGGGAGGACGAGTATGAGAGATGGAAAGGTTGCGGGAAGGTTGCAGGAAGGTCGCGGAAGTATAAGAGGAGAAAAAGCTGGGAAAGAAATCTCCGGAACGGACAGTGAGTCAACGGGATGGGCTTTAGTTATGTACTGGAGTTGAGTCCCTGTGAGGAGTCCCCTAACTTTAGCCGTGAGCAGTACACTTGTATCCTACAGCGGAGTCTACCGTACTCTGTACTGGAAAATCGTTGGGGAGAGCTATGGGAACCCACACTCTTGGCGGGTTCCCCCCGTTATCGATAGTGGGCTCCACGTTCCAATAATACACCTTGAAGGCTTGAACTGGGAGTCTTGACGTCCTCTACTTGCCAGGGGCAGAATACTTTAATTTTGGAAATTTCTGAAGAAGCAAAGAGTATCTAGATAATGACGATAGACTCAGTTCAAATACAATCAAGAGGGGTAATGTAACAGTGATCTGGCAATGGCGTACGGATTACGAAGTACTGACTTGTCGAGGTACGTCGTCCAGCCTTCCAGCCAGTGCTCAAAAGTACTGCACCCTTTACAAAGTTCAGAGAGTCCTCCTGCGGGACGTCGATCTGTCCCCGTGACCCTCCGACCCGCCTGGACGGGGATATACGGAGTAGACTGTGGTAGAGTACATCTCACCTGAACAGTGTCACTGTCCACATAGTTACTAGTACACTCTGCAGGACCAACTCTACTCCGTACCCACCAGCACACGCCAGCGGCCAGTCCAATTCCCGGTCCTTCCTCTACCGTGCAGCCCAGAGTCTTTAACGGAAAACCACTCTCTTTTCCCTAGGAATTCTTCCCGCCAAATCCAGCCCCTCTCAAGTTTCAACCGCCCGGAGTGCTGATCCTCCTCCCCGCCCCAATTATGTACAGCACCCAGTTCTTAGGCCCGGGCCCGCCCATGAATCGATAGCCACTACAGCGACCATCCCGATCGTCTTACCTGGACTTGTGGTCTTCTCCTCAGATCTGATGCCCTTCTCTCGGGGCTTCGATGTGCTCCTTCGGTTTCCGAGGGATCAATCACAATTCCCGATCGCCATCCAGTATGGTACTGGGCCCTGGGCCCTGGCTAGTCTAGAAGGTTTCCTTTCCCCGCAGGTCCTCATGATATCAGCCTGTCAGCAGGGCCGTTAAACATTGACCACCGGCTATCTACAGCATTGACGTCGTGTCTTTGCTCGCAGAGTCTGATTCGAGGAGAAGCCCAAACGCACAAATCAGATCAGGGCTAAATAAAGATAGGATCGACTCAACGGTTTGACTCCAAACGCAGTGCGGAGAAACACCTGGTCCCATGACCTTCTCCTGTAAACCAGAGAGCGGTGAGCCCAGCCGCAGTATATGGTCCAAGTCTCTGGAATTATCAGTAGTAATTCTGCGGTGGTCTGATCTATGCCCTGCAACGTAGAATGAGGTACATAATTTAGCCTATCACCCATCATCGAATCAAATTGTGACTCGTCTACTCTGTCGGATGGCGTGTCAGCTTTCCCAACAACGTACAGCGCTGCACCAATAGTACAGGTGCTCGAACGTACACATATGTGCAGCGAGTTGCAACAACTGACAACTTCAAATGTCTCCGAGGTCCTCTGTTGTACTTCTCCAAGTACCTCCCATTCCCGTCACCTTCCATCCTACTTGATTATTGCCCACGAGCATCCTCAACCCCTCAGTCCACACCGCTGGCGGATGCCCCGGATCCCCCTAGTACCCCCCGTTGATTCCCCTCGTGCCAGCTCAAATCGTAAATCACCAGACCTGTCTCGAGTGGTGGCGCAGCCCGTCCTGCGGTACTGTGGTCCTATATTCACTTTTGTGCTGCTATAATTATTATGCATTTGTCTGTTGTGTCCTGAGAATACTGTAAGGGCCAGGCTCGGCAGGACCCAGGTATCACATCCTCGCTTGGCGGGAATCCGGGGGCGCACGAGTGGAATTCTTTCCCCTGTGGTTAATTAATGTATAGTTCTTATGCCCAGGTGTACCCCTTACAACCTACAAATCTGCGCGACCGGACAATGAGTAAAATGGAAAGTGGATAGTAGGACACGTAGCTTAGAATTGAAATCATATGATTCGGGGCGTATATAATCCAAACAGTAGAAACTTATCTGTGTCATCGAGTTTTCTGCTGTGCATAGATAGGAGTAGGCCAGCGTATGTTGCTCCGATACCAGACAGCCCTCATTCTATCACGCCTTGAGACGCAATCTGCTAGTGTATAAGTGCAACCCCACTCTAGATCTTGGAATCCCGACGGCGACCTTTGGCAATGGCCCGGGCGTAGGGGTGTGCTCGGGATGCCGGGACCAAGTGGTCGACATCGCCGGTGTGCACCAGGTCGGGACTGGCCTCGTCCAACGAGGTGATGCCGATGTTGCGCATGGCCGTCTCCAACTCATCTTGCATGACTGTGGAGAACAAAAGTCAGTCTCACGATGCAATGCGCAACGAGTAAACACTCCGACTCGACAAGCGACACGGCAGAGCTATCAGCGATCACTTACTGTCAACTAGATGCTCCACCCCCTCCTGTCCGTAATTCGTCGCGAACAGCATACTCCGGCCCATGCCCACAGCGGTCGCGCCCAGACAAATAGCTTTGAGGATATCTGTCCCGCGCCGGATGCCGCTGTCCACATAAACTTCCATCTTCTCCAAGACCTCGGGACACCGCTTCTGAATTTCAAGCAAAGTAATGATCGATGGCGGGCTCGTATCCAAGTTTCGACCGCCGTGGTTGCTCAGCAGGATACCATCCATACCAGCCTTGAGGGCTAGCAGTGCGTCATCCGCGGACATCACACCCTTCAGACACACCGGCTTATGCGTGTGCTCTCTGACCCATCGCAGATCTTCCCATGTCAGGCCGGGATCGATAAATCCAGCCATCACACGGCCCAGGCCGCCGCCCTTCTTATCATTCGATGCTTTGGATGGCGACATGGGCACTGATAAGCTCTCGTCGGCTTTGACTCGTTCATCGGCTTCCCGCTTGCCGGGCCAGGCAGCGTCCACGGTCACGAAGATGGCTTTGATACTGGGGTTCTCGGAGCATTGGCGGAGTAAGGCGGCGGACTTTGCGCGGTCGCGGTTGACGTATAGTTGGAAGAAGAAGCTGGCTGATGGTGCTGCCGTGCGTAGTTCGGCCATGGTGTAAGAGGAATTATTAGAGATCTGTGGAGGATCAGCATTACTGGAAGTCACTCGCGTAACTGGTCAGTACTCACACCCTGCATGATGCCTCTGCTCGCGCAAGCCCGTGCAATCGCACACTCTCCTTCGGGATGAATCAGTTTGGCCATCGCCGCCGGACTCACAAAAAGTGGTAACTTGAAGTTGCCGCCCAGAATCTTCGTGCGCGTATCCACTGATCGCACATTGCGCAACACCCGTGGCCGGAACCATATCCGGTCAAAGCAGGACTTGTTCGCATCACGGGTGATCAAGTCCGTCGCCGCGCTAGAATAGAATGCCCACGTTTTACTGCTTGCCGTCTTGGATGAGACCACCTCGAAATCGTGTGCGTTGATCAAGGTTTCCAGAGGTGGCTTTTCATTGTCCTGCAGGAGTTTGCGGTTCTCGCCTGGTGGCGGCTTGATCCATGCATCGTCAATAGTGGACTTGTCCAGCATACCTTTGAGCTTGTCGGGTTGCAGGTTCGTTTTGAGGACGCTCGGGGCATGGACTTCAGAGTAGGCTTTTGTTGCGTCTCGGCCCGCGTACTTTAGGATGACTGGAAGGATTGGTTAGCCTGGCTTGGCAATGAAGCATTTGACGACCTAGTGTTGCGTACTTGTTGATCCGCCCGGATGCTCGTCGAGGAAGTCGGTGACATCCCACACTTGGCTGTCCACTACAATCCAACAGTCATCCGGCGTCTTATGTCCCGAGACCTGCTGGGTAGAGAAAAGCTTTGGATCCACCATCTTGGCGTGAGATTCCTAAGCACGCACACTTGACAGTATTAAATTGACAAGTTCAGTAGCCCTACGCGACTGAAAGCCTGTCACTGAAACGAATTCTGGCGGTAATTCGTCTGCGACAGTGACGCAGTGGGTGGGCACAAGTCCGAAGTTGCAAACGGGAAAAGCCAGCCAGCCAGAGAAGACTAAATACTCAGCATAGTCCTCTGGGTATTTTTGGGCGACAGACTGTGTTCTTATCACGGTGATTCTCCGTGTAGTCATCAGGAAGTCTCCACCACGGCAATGTCCCCGGACTGACCCCGGACTTTGACGCACCTGGAAAGTCCCAGATATTTGCCAAAACGCCCGGGTTTCCTTTGTGATTATTTGAAGCAGTATAAAGGTCCAGAAAGCTATCAGAACCTCTTAATGTCCTCTTCATGCCTTTCCACTTAACATTTTCTCAGTTATCAACGACAAAAACGTCAACTGTCGATGAAAGCCTCGGGATAATGCTTCCCGACGCGTCCACTCATGGCTCTGGATTGTAACTTCGCCCCAGCCTTTGGGCATCGGCATCCACCTTCCCCGCAGAACTTCAATGTCACAGCTCTTTACCGGTATTGGATGCTATTCTCTTGTGTCCGAGAACCCTGTAGCGATCAACGCCGGCGGACCACCGACACCAATCCGGATTTCTCTCCGGATCTTGGCTCAGACGCTGCGATGCTTACGTAAACCTAAAACTCGGTCTTGCGCCACCAAACTCCCGGAAGCTAAGCCCTGGCTGTGGCTGGTGACTGCAGTTTCGTGAGTCAACACAAATCGGTCGTTGTACTGGGCAGCGCTTAGCCCGGATAGTGCATATCGAATTGACGAGACGCAAGTCATATCAAAGTCACCTCTCTCATGCACATCCCGCGTGCCGGCACCAAGGCTCTGAACACTTTCTCTAGTCTCGGTATCTCGGCGATTAAAACTCAGGGGATCAAGAAACCTTCATTTCAGCGCACCTTTGCAGGCAGCTGTCTGTCTCTCGTGGAAAAGGTCAGCACAGGTGAGCTTAGCCTCTGAGTCATTGAACCGGGGTCCCTGTTTGGGTAGCAATTGTTTTGTTGAGCCGCTGCCGAGTTTGAGGGCATAAGGCTGACCATCACACAGGCCGTTCACGGGCGAACAATCTCATTTCTCACCCTCATCAATATTCGAGCCTTTTCAAGATTACTGCACCGTGCTCTGCCTTCTCAACATCAGCAAAGAAATTTACCGCCAAAATGGAGGAGTCAAGCAAGCCTCTCCGATACGTCGATGTGGGTTGATATCCTCTGGTTAAAGTCTTGGCACATTTGAGCCTCAAAATTCTAACTTGTGTCAATGAGTAGATCGGCATCAACTTGAGTGATCCCATGTTCCGCGGTCATTATCACGGCAAGAAAGCCCACGATGATGATTTGGATGATGTCATTCAGCGTGCAAAGGATGTCGGCTGTGCTAAATTCATGGTGACCGGCTCAGATCTAGTCGAATCTGAAGCAGCCGTGCAAATAGCCCGAGACTATCGTGAGTGTTTCCCCCTACAATACGTAGCACGTTTTTGATGACTGATGAATATATCGATAGCTGGCTTCTGTTACGCGACCGTTGGTGTACACCCTTGCCAGGCAAAGCTCTTCGATGAATACCCTGGTGGCCCATCAAAGATGATCGAGGAGCTCCGCAAGCTAGCCCTCGAATCCAAGGAAGCGGGTCTGACAGTCGCCTTTGGTGAGATTGGCCTCGACTATGACCGGCTGTTCCTCAGCAAGAAGGAGCCACAACTCAAGTACTTCGAGGCTCAATTAGACCTCGCCATTGAGATCGGGTTGCCCTTGTTCCTCCACTCCCGAGCTGCTAGCGAGGATTTCGAAAAGTTGCTGGCCCCCAGGCTCGACAGACTTCCCAAGGGCGGTCTTGTGCACAGTTTCACCGGAACGATGGAGGAGATGCAGCGGCTCGTGGCGCTGGGCCTGGACATCGGCGTCAATGGCTGTAGTATGAAGACCGAAGAGAACCTGGAAGTTGTCAAGGCCATCCCATTGGAGAGATTACAGATCGAGACTGATGGGCCATGGGTACGTACTCAATTTCCTTATTCAATTGACAGGATCACCGACTAACATTGTCATTCCAGTGTGAAATTCGTCCTTCGCATGCATCAGCCAAGCACCTAGATGGCGCTCCCGATTTACCGAAGTCAGTCAA
The DNA here is from genome assembly GCA_037042255.1 of Penicillium sp. PG106-07D. Classification (NCBI taxonomy): domain Eukaryota; kingdom Fungi; phylum Ascomycota; class Eurotiomycetes; order Eurotiales; family Aspergillaceae; genus Penicillium; species Penicillium sp. PG106-07D. Next base: position 8,254 of record JAXQJV010000713.1, read on the forward strand.
GAAGGAAAAGTGGCAGAAGGGCTTCATGGTTAAGGGGCGTAATGAGCCAGTGGCTATTGCCCGCGTTGCCCACGTAATTGCTTCGGTCAAGGGGATCACCGTGGAGGAAGTGTGTGAAGCGTAAGATTTGACCTCGGGTATATCTGCATGGCGGGCATTAGCTAACCGTTCTTCCAGTACTTGGAACAATTCCATCAGGATGTTTGGACTCGGCGAGGAATTTCAGTAGCCTCCGAGGCTGCACTACTTCAGGGCCTGCTAGTCCTGAAGGCTCTCCCTTTTTGCGACCAGAATCCGGATCCAGGGCTTTCATCCTTCTTAATGGCCCTGCAATTCGATGAATTAGAACTCTGTTTCAACGACCAGCGATTGAGGATCTTTCGCTGCCTGACATTCTTGATGAGCTCTTTATTTTTATAGACTAACGTTAGGAAATCTATCATGATGATGCAAATATCACATAGAGAATCCTCTATCTTGACGCCTGGGCATCTCGGGTGTGGTTGAAACGGGCCAGCTAATGCGAGAGGTCTGAGCCAGTAACGAGTATCAAGAAAAAGCCCTAGACGGGTATATTGATATAGCCTGGTTCTTTGAGTTCCGCTGAGTGCTACTCGCTACGAGGTGACATAGTACGAACCGTCAATGTTCGCTTTTCTTCCATCAAACTTGGCCAGTCTCTTGTTTGTGTCTAGATTCATAGCGCATCCAAAGACACGTTCACGTACGCTATACTCAGAAATCTCCGAATTTGTTTGCTATTTGTGGTAACTTCGTCTTGTCCTTAACCTCCCCTCTCTTGCCTCGGTGTCCTAGTTTCACTTCCTCCCCGTTCCGTATCTCCTACTTGTCCTGACTTTTCAACCACCTATAGAAAGGCCCTGGCTTTGCCGCATCAACAAGAACATGGCAATTGACGAGAGTAGTGATGCCTTTTCTGCCCAGGACACCTACTTCCCAACCGGCCTAGGCCATCTTTCTGAGGCCGTTATCTTCAAAGGGCACCAGTCCCGACGTCTCACCGCAATGGAGGATGATGACCTCCTAAAGGCCCCTTTCGATACAGAAGGAGGCGTTCAAGGTGAGTGGGACCAACCTTCTGAGCTTTGTCCACAGCCTTATTCATGTGGCCTCTGTATTATTACGAGGACAGGCGCTCGGCATCTTCCCCGACGCCCTCATGGTTGGGATTTCAATGGTAAGCTAAGCTAGAGCGCTAGCTCAAAGCTGTCGACAGTCACAGGAACATCTGCATGGGCCGTGGTATATACCCCCTCTTTCATGAGGAATGTCGACCCAAAGATCGTGATGCATGCGGCTTGTGAAATTCCAAGAGATCCTTTCGCGGACTCGAAAAAACTCTGCAATTTCCTTCGGAACCGACTGCTTTATTCAAGTTGTGACAGCCCTAGGGAGACTATGGCACATCGGTCTATTTTGCGAGGTTTCATTATAAAATTCGGCAGATGGCAAACGGTATTAATAGGTTGCCACTAAAAAAAATTCACCAAAATCTTAGCTCCTGTTTTCCAGTAAACTTTGCGCTGCCCGAAGCCGTCTTAACCGAGGGAAACCTGGTCGTGAACAGATCAACATCCGCGACTACTCAATTGGAGTGGGCCAGACCAGACTTTCTCATTGCATTGACCCGAACGATGTGGCACATATGTCACAGACTAGTTTGTCAATTATAGGGCGTAGGGAGTGGAAAAAAGGTGGCAGAAGGATGTGGAGACCGAACCCACATCGACATCGAGTTTGACTGATCTAGTTTCGAGAATTTTGACATGAGACCCTGGGAGTGGAGCTGCGCGTGGATTCCGGAATTTTCACTGTCACAGTAGTTCTTTTATAATAACGACTCTTTCCACCTAAGATGTTCATCTACCGTAGTCGCTCCTTCCATTTGATGAGATCTTCCAGTTTATCATCATCAAAATGCCCGACCACTTCCCCATGGAAGAAAACCTACAAAAGGTCATGTCGGCCACAGGTGAGTGTTCCCCGGTAGTTAATTATTCTTTCGTGTACCTAATCATCCATCCTTCAGAGGGCAGCGTCCTAGTGACCCCTCATGAGTCACGACGAGATTCGCTACCTGATTCACTTTCCGACTCGCACTCAGACTCATCAGATCAAGACTCGGAGGTAACACACGAGCCCATTCAACAGCGATATGACCAGCCATCATATTCTCGCTTCCGCCAGGTGGCTTCTAAAACAGTCGTATCCTTCGGACCCAACGACCCGGAGAATCCAGTCAATTGGAAGAAGGTATGCAAATCCAACCATTCAAACAGCATTCGAGTTCGTTTGTGATTCGAACCAAATTCCTCCGACACCATCGTGGCTAACACAAATATCCAGACAAAAAAGTTTCTGGTCCTTCTCGCTGGTGTCATGCAGGTCATGAACAGTACCATAGGCTCCTCCATCTGCAGCAATGCCATCCCACAAATTGCTGAAGAGTTCAACATCACTAATCAGCAGATGCTGGTTCTGCCCATCTCTATATTCCTTATCGGCTACATCGTGGGCCCGTTGATTTGGGGCCCTAGCTCCGAGTATTTCGGGCGTCGACGTCCTTTGCTTGTTGCCTTTATTGGTTTTATGATCTTCACTCTGGCCTGCGCAGTTTCTAATTCATATGCATCGCTGTTGATCTTCCGGCTTTTCAATGGCATGATGGCATCTTCTCCCATCGCTATTACTGGCGGTCTGTTTGCTGACGTCCACGACGATCCAACCTTGAGAGGTCGCCTTATGGCATACTACATGGCTGTAAGCTACATTCTCGAACTCGAACTGGAAAGGAAATACATGCTTACGAGTCACAGTGCACTACGTTTGGCCCGATTATGGGCCCCTGGATCTCTGGATTTGTTTCCGTCGTCAGTTGGCGGTGGTGCTTCTGGATTGGACTCATTTACGCTGGGGCCACTTTGCCCTTGGTCATCTTCATGCCGGAAACTTACGGTCCCGTTATCCTGACCACCCGAGCTAAGAAGCTGCGAAAGGAAACTGGAAACTCAAACATCGTGTCCCCCTTGGAACTTGAGAGCCGCGACATTCGCCGAATGTTCCTTATCACCATCTCTCGGCCTTTCAGGATGATCTTCCATGAGTCAATTGTCTCTTTGACATCTTTGTACCTGGCTTTGGCATATGCAATCTTTTACCTTTACTTCGAGGCTTATCCGATTATCTTCCAAGGTACGTGCATCTTTTTTGGCGACCTACGCAGTCACATAATGAGGCAATCACTAACATAACGACACCCTAGGCATTTATGGAATGAGTGCTGGCGTTTCAGGACTGATGTTCCTGCCTAGTAAGTTCACGTATCACCGGTTGCATGACTCACCTTCTGGTACAATCAGGCTAACATGACAAATTATAGTCGGCATGGGTGCGCTCCTAGCCTGTGTGGTCTTCATCTGGTATGACGGCTTCCTCGCTCGGGCTAAAGATCGCGAAGCAGGCTGGGCAAATATCGAAGAATATCGACGACTTCCGCTTGCTTGCATCGGAGGCCCGCTGTACGTCATCTCACTCTTCTGGGTGGGCTGGACGGCCTCTCCCAACATCCATTGGGTCGTGCCCTTCTTGTCCGGCATTCCCTTTGGCATGGGGTACCTGCTGATCTTCATGGCAATGTTGAACTACCTCACCGACGCTTACGAGACGCTATCAGCAAGTGCTTAATCGGCAGCCAGCTGCACGCGAAGCATCCTGGGCGCTGTCCTTCCTCTTGCTGCCAAGCCCATGTTCGATAAGCTGGGTGTCCACTGGGCGTGCAGCCTTATCGCATTCCTCGCTCTTGGGGTTTCCGTCATTCCTTTTGCGTTCATCCGGTACGGTGACCGCATTAGAGAGAACAGCAAGTTCTGCCAGGAGTTGAAGAGGATCAAAGAGGCGGAGCATCTCGAATTGGAGAGAGAGGAGCGTCTGCAAAATGACTCCAATAATCTGGAAATCGTTCCATCGGCCAACACTGGTCATATTTCCCGGATTGACACGGCGCGCAGTCATGCAGAGAAGGCATCTATTATTTGCTAAAGATGAGCCTCCCTCAGGATTCGACCGATATCATCGGACTTTACGACTGCATTTCTCAAAGGTTTAGCGTTTACAAAAGTTCTTGTTTTCTTGGGGTTTTTTTTCCTTGATTTCACGACGAGGATGACATGACGTGGGATTTACCCTCTAATACCTTGCATATCTGGCGTCATATCAGCTGCATCCGAAGGGCCTCTGAACCTATCTCTTGCTTTCACCTCTGCAATTTTTGGGTCCCCTGTGGAGATAGGCACTTAAGACAGGCGTTAGTTTTGATTATTGTTATTCTCCATGGCTCTGCTGCAGGCCCCACAGCTCTAGTGATACTAATAATAATTATTTCAACTTCTTCACCATGTAATCTGCTCTCTGTCCTCGTTGACTCCGATTTTACTCCCGCTTCAGTCCAACCTTGCCCACCTTGCGCAGGCCCCAAGCACCGATCCCAGAAGCAGCCATCATCAACCCAAAACATGTCCAAAAGACAGCACGGTATCCAGCCATCAAAGCCTCAGGCGAGCTTTTATCGACAAATGCAGAGTTTTGCGTCACGGTAGCCGAAATGATAGCGAAGGCTGTGAGTCCGATGGACGTGCCGAACTGCGCGATGGTGTTGAATACTGCACCAGCGAGGCCTTGGGTCTTTGGGCTGAAGGAATCTGCAATGACCAAGTTTGCGACGGTGAAGATTACTGTACAGAAACGTCAGCCTGTTATGGTAAAGAACTCAGGTTGGGGTTGTTACCGTCAGCTGAGAGCGGACCAAGGAGAACAGCCCAGAAAGCACAGTACCACCATGACCAGGTTGGATCAATGATTGCCAAGAGCAATGGAGACCCAGCGCTTAGAAGTGTGGTGACGAGTACTAAGTAATTGGCGTGGAGGCGATGAACTAGCAGTCCAGTCCCAAGATTCAGGACGATTCCAATAAGAACGTTTGGTAAAAACCGAATGGCGGCCTGGATGGCGGACAGTTCTTGGACCTCTTGGAAGCTGTGGTGGAGGAAGTATTTATCAGTCATGACCGGACAATGTCGTAGAAGAGCACATACAAAAGACTCAGGACTGTTTCGGTGCCGTTCAGAACGGCCCAGGACAGCAGAACCATGATACAAATGGACGCAAACGCGGTATTTTTCCACAGCGAGTTTGGGATTAGAGCTGATTTCCCGTTCTTCTCTCGCCAGTTCATCCAGCCCAAAAAGGCAGGGATCATTGCACTGGCGGCACAAAGCAAGGCAATGTTTTCGGGGTGGTGGATGTTCGATGGGTTGTCGGTGATGACGCTGAAAGCGTGATCAGTTGAGCTTCGAGCGAGGAAATCCATCAGAAGCACTCACGCAAACACATAAGAAATAATTCCAAGACACGAGCTGGAGAGCACAATCCCCACCCAGTCAATTTCGGACCGTAATCGCTTGAACGTGAAAGGCTCACGTGGCTTATCCTTGGGCAACTTGAAAAAGTTCACCACAGTGAGAATAGCTGTCACTCCAGTGCAGAGGTAGTAGCCAAATCGCCAACCAAGCGGCGACCCTTGGAACAGACCACCGCAGACCAAGCCCACTGAGAATCCGAATGGCTGGCCGAGGCCCAAGCAAGCGAACCCAATGTTTCTCCTCTTACCAGCAGGCATAGTATCTGTGAGGATACTGAAAGCGGTTGGAAGGCACATGGAAGTCGCGATGCCTTGGAAAGCGCGAAACAAGATTATCTGGATACCACTCTGGGCAACACTGCAGGCCAGGATGAAGGCACATAATAGGGTACACCCGATTAGATTGATAAGCCTATTGCCCATGAAGTCTGCCATCGATCCAGCCAGAAGAAGACAGCATCCATTCGCCAGGCTAAACTCGCTTAGCTCGGGTCAAAGTGGAAGTGGGAAGAGAAACTTACGAATACACTGATGCGGGCCTGCGCGACCGGATTGATCATCATGTCAGAATGTTTCACTTTGTTGAGGTACTCTCGAGCCCAAGCAGCAAAGTTCCACTTACCACAGTAGCAAGTTATTGGGAAGATTCAAATCTGCCGCGATCCAGGGCAGGCCAATGGTCAGTAGGCCGCCACTCATGCTGCCTACGAATGTGATGCCCGTGAGGGTGGCAATGAGGGTGATGGCCCTGGCCCGCGACAAACCGACATCCTGAGCCTCGTAGAGCACATGACCAAGAGTTTGCCCAGGGCGCAGGAGACTTTGTGGTCGTGACTCCGGTCGAGAGCTTTTTGATGGCCACTGCTGTAACGGGATGCTGGTTGAGTCATCTATTTCAGAGCCTGCCGCCGTGGCTCGTGTCGGGGCGAGCACGGTGGTCGACATTCTATCACGGGGGTCTCGGTGCTACCGTAGCTTGGTATTGATCTGCTGGGTCTTCCACTCCGCTGTTTTGACTCGGTCTTGATTCTGAACGTGAGCTTGACTCGGTTCGGTTTGGTTTGCTGACTGCGGAGAACCCCGTCCTGCTTATTAGTCATTTTCGGGTGGGGATCCGAGGTGGCCACCCATAGATTGCTAGATGGAGCAAGACCGATTGAACAAAAGTCTGATACTGATTGGAAGTGAATATCCAACGGTGAATATTCTACGAACAAGGAGATCAATTGAC
>JAXQJV010000714.1:0-14767 GCA_037042255.1 Penicillium sp. PG106-07D
CCCAGATCTGGGTCATGGCTGGATCTTCAAGGTTGCGCTGATTTGGGGTGGGGGGTGGCCGAAAAGAAGGCGAGGACGTCTTCTGTGAGAAATATTTGCAGACATAAACTTTTCTTGATTAGTGTACAATAGGGTGCGAGAGACGAATTTTTTTTGGATAACGATAGGAAACCCTAACTGAGCTGGACTTCCTATGTCTATGTGATTTGCATATTATTTGGCATTGTGCTGGACATTTTTGTTTGCCTTTACCAATGCTGCGAATTCCGCACGCTTGATGGGCTCGAAAACTGCAGAGCTTTAGATAGTGTAATGCAGTTGTCAAGCTAAGGTCATGCCTCAGCTCCATCCTGAGCCCTTCCTTATTAGTTTTCTAGGCGGCTTCCTAGGTATCTTTCAAATATGTAGGCAACCTCGTATCGTGTCTATTGCCTCTCGGGTGCAGGTGCGCTGTAACTGTAGCGTAAAGATGACGCTGGCGGCAAATTGCTTCCACCCACCTAATGCTGCCTACTTAAATACCTAAAAGCCCCAGGGACATTATGTCGCCGTGTAGCCCATCTATGGTGCAAACCTAGTCATTGCTCGAGCTATTCATCACGACTATTCTCACCATGTCTTTTTCCGCCAAGGAACAAGCCAAAGCCGAGAACCAAGAGGACATGCGAGACCCCGACGTGGATGTCGGCGCGTCAGAGTCCAAGCCCTGGAGTGGCATTCAGCCACGCTATATGAGCCTGGATCAGGAGAATCGCTGTGAGTATCAGATTGGAATTGGGGACTGGGCTCCCCAAAGGTTGGCGGATGACTAGCTGACATTGTTATCCAACTTGTTCAGCTCAATACGATCTCGAGGATCGCGGCAAGCCGGAACAGTTGAGGGGTAATAGGATGCTCCGGGAGAAGCCGTCTGCCAATAAGTACAACCAGGGGTCTAGTTAGGGTGGACTATCTGGTATGATGGGTTGAGAGGCTAGGCGTATGCTTGGGAAGTAAGCTGGAGGAAATGTTTTGCGATACAGTACAATGTACCGAGTACACCGCGGGTGGTGCTTCATCACGAATATATGTGCAAGTGATTGCAAATGTTCCTATATCCATTCGAGGGATTATCCTAGCTGCAATTGCATTTTTATGTAAATCAACTCAACAGCACACGTATTTCACCGGTAGTTCGAGGGAACAATGCCCGCAAGCTCCACTGATCTTCCTTTTCATCCTCATCCCTGTCACGATCATCCTCTGCCGCTGGTCTCCGCGAGGACCTTCCACTCCGACCACTGATGACGCTGCCTCCAGTTCCGAGGCTCACCTGAGTCATTCCGCGGGCTTCATCAGCGGCGATGATCATGCCTTCGACAAATTCAAAGTCGCGGCAGAATGCTTCGACAGCATCCTCGGTCACACTTTGAACGAGAGAGGCGCTCTGCACACGCTTGAGGTTATCAGTGGCGTCCATGAGAGCGGAGGGAAGGAAGTCATCCAGCTGCTGACTGGAAGCGACCAGAGACTCGGGTTGGAAGGCTGCGAGACTAGCTAAATCTGCGAGCTGGGGCTTGTGTTCTGGCTTCTCAGACTGCGCATCCTTTTGTTCAGTTTCGCCCTTGATTTTCTGGGAGAAAGGTTCCAGCGCTTCGAGAAGCGTCTGTAAACCTGACGTCTTGAGCAGGAACTGGTGCTGGATGTCGAGAAGATTTGTGCGAAGTGTGGAAAGGGCAGTCGATAGAGGTGCAATGTGTGTCGCACTCGCGAAAGAAAAAGGCTGAATAATTGCACGCGCGGCAAGAAGAATATTCGTGCGGTATATGGTCTGTGCAGTGGTATCCTTGAGCTCATCTGATGATGAGCGTGCCAACGTTAAGAACGGGTCGAAGGCAGCGTAAAGAACGGGAGTAAATGAGTTCTCGTTGTCCGACTCCGACAATTCATCCGATCCCATAGACGTTTCGTGGGATTTCATGAGAGACAACAAGCCTTCCAGGGCGTCCAGCAGGAATTCTGGAGGGGACAAGTCATCTGGGGCTGCAAGCGCAGCATGGTCAGTTGAGAGAGCGCTGACCTGATCGCGCATCAATGTCTCAAAATGGCCAAAAGTAAACTTCTCCAAAGCCTGCATCAATTCGACCAGATTCGACTGTGGGCCAACCAATTTGGCAAAAGTTGTACGATAGAAGGAGAGCAGATTAACCACTTTGTAGCAGGTGACAGCATCGTCATGTCCTTGAATCACTAGCTCGACTCTCTGCCGAAGCGACCGAGAGACTCCTATCAGGTCGCGATTGACCAGGTCGCTAAGGGCCTTCCGCCCATCAAACGTAACTTCCTCCTCCTCATCGATGCGGGACCAGGGTTCACTGCTCAACCCAGCCTGAATGCCTCGCGCAAGTTCTTCTCCATCGGCGACAAAAAGAGCTTCCAGAGCTTCCCTTTCTGACACAGTTGTGGAATGCACCCATGCGAGCATATCACCCACATATCGCAACGGGTCATGCGCCGAGAACTCAATTGGCTTAACGCTGCGATCGCCCCCCGCTCCGGCTCCAGTGGTACCGGAGATCGCGTCTGTCAGCGCATAATGGAACGAGTCTGAAAGAACGTAGTCACGCGCCTCTGCAAAGTAATCAAGGCAACTGTGGAACAGACTTGGCTTCTCTGCCAGCACCCGCAATGCGCGGCGGATCGAGCTGCTGATCCGAGGATCCTCGAGATTCAAAGATTGGAACTCCTTCTGGATCCACCGGTATAATCTCTGATAGGCTGTGTTGAGGTGTCTGGTACTCAATTCCATGACCTCTAGGCCCAGTCGTTGGTTTTCACCGCCGAGGAGAAGCTCGCAATCGTGGTGCACTTGCTTGACCCGAGCGAGGATGTCAAAGAAGCGGTCATCGATCGACTCTTCAGCCGCTGTCAGGACCATAAGATCCTCTTCAGGCACCAGGAAGTGTTTTGAGAAAGCATCAAGTAACTGTTGTTTCGTCTCGGTGCTTTTCTTCTGGTCCATCAACGCCGTAGCCTCTTCCAGCACAGGCGCCGTTTCCTGCTTGGCCTGGCCAATATGTTCCCGCATTTCGTCGCATGTCTGATTGAGAGTTGCTATCACGCTTCCAATGCGTTTCAATTGCTATGGATTGTTAGGACATTAGCTTCGGGAGAGGCCGCCGTGCGAACAGCGCGGGGAAGAGGATCTTACCTCCGCTACATTCCCAAAGTCTCTCACGATCTCCGCATTACTATCGACGACGTCTTTTTGCACGTTCAAGCGTAGCTGACGTCTCGTTTCGGCAGTGTTGTGAATTCCTCGTGCGCTCAATGTTTCCAGGGCATCACGGATATCGGAGTCGGCATACGACGCCGAGAGGACGGAGGTCAGACGATTCGACAAAGCCGTGGAGCGTTGAGACGGTGGCGGTGATATCGGGGACGACGCTGGTGAAGAGCCATTTCCGGCACCAGCAGGAACGTAACTGGTCATGGTTTTTGACACGCAACGTCTCCTCGGTCTCTCTTCGGGTGGGGGGAAGGACAGCTCCACGGAGTGAGGTGAACCAGACCGCCTTCCGTATATCTTATCTGAACTGCAACCAGTATTCAAACAACCATTTACTCCTTTTGTATACAACACTCTGCTGGTTCACACGAGGTCGCACTATGGACTCGTTCCATGATGGCTCACTCGCCTCTCCTACAAAGGCCCGCCAGGCCGCAATTCAGGCCAAGGACTGGGCGTACGTGAACTCCTGGCTTAGCCGACAGTATGCGCCAAGGCCAGTGCCTCAGTTCGAGCGCAACGAGGATACTCTTCGCGTTCTCCTGACGTTAGCTGCGGCTAATGACGCCGCCGACGAAGAAGCCAGTCTCCAACACCGGGCGCATCAAGAAGCTGTCCGTGCGTCCAAATTACGTGAAGAGGCTGAAGCCAAAGACCCCCATGAACGTCAGAAGAACGAGATCATGGACGAAGTCGAGATGTGTCTTGATGAAAAAGGCCGAGACAATCTGAATGATCTTGCCGAGACAGCAGTCGCTCTTGGTAACACCTTGAATCCTACGCCCGAGGATCTGAGCCAGTCAATTGTCGAGCTCACAGCGGAAGAGTTCGACGCGCAAGACCAGATGGCAAAGGTGGATCAATTGCATCGTTACCTCCAGAAGGAACTTTTACAGCTGCAGGACGATCTGGAAGAGCTCAGGTCTGACAAGGCATACGAGACGCCGGCAGATATCCAGAGCTTGACATCGGAGTGGGTTCGCGGCACCAAGATGCTCAGCTCGAAAGTTGGGGAATACCAGGACCGGATTACATCGCTCGAGCGGAACCAGCCACGTGGTTCAACGATTGAGGAGCTCATGGTGGAAGAAGAGAACGTCATTCGGCTTCGGGAGACCGTCAAATCTCTGCAAGGTCGTGTGAAAGCTTTCCATGATCTACCCAAGGATGTGCCGGCGGCTCGAGCACGATACAAAGAATTAGAGCGCGAACTAGGGCAACTTACACGACAGAGAGATACGATGTTCGGAAATCTAGTCTCGCGTCGATAAGTTTCAATGTCATACTATGAGAAGAGCGATGTCTAGGGATTCTAGAACGCAGTAAGGAAGAACAAATATGTGGCAGTTATCTGCATTTCAGGTTCGTAACTAAGTCATAATGGAAAGAGGTATCATAAACAGCTCATCAAAGAGTCATGAAAGCAGCAAAGTTGCTGGAAAGCCCAAACCGGCGATCAAGTCGGGAGGTGCATTGTGGACTCCTCCTTGGTTGTTCAAGCCGGGGCGAGCCAGGCGAGCAACTCGCAGTGCATCGTGGACACTTTAGTTGTTCAGGCCGAGGGCACCCTTGACCTTGTCACCACTATGTGAAGACATGAGTTAGCCTGACGTTCCTTGCTGGATGCCTTGCCCATGGACGACTCCTTCGGTCGGTTGTGTCTGACTTACATGGAGCTGGTGGCACCGCCGTGGGCCTCGTTGTCGTGGGTGCGCTGGGTCTTGTCGAAGGCTTGCTGAGGAGCGCTCTTGCTGTCGTCGGACTGGAAGCCGCGAGCGACACGGTCGGTGGTGTCGGTGACAGACTCTTTGACCTTCTCCTGAGTGGACTTGCTGGAGTCAGGAGTGATCTCCTCCTTAGCCTCTGCGAACAAGAATTTAGTATAGTATCGCGTGCACAGTAGGGATATATCACGTACTGGTGGAGAAATCCTTGCGGCCGGTGTCAGACATGGTGAATGATGGTTGATCGAAGTTTTGGTTCTTGAAAAGTAATGAAGAGTTGTAAGATTTGTAAGAGTTGTAAGAGTTGTAAGAGTTGTAAGAGTTGGAGAGTTGATGAAGGAAAGTTTAAGACGCTCCGAAAGGAAGAGATTTATATACACAACGGTCTCCCATGTGACAGCTGATAAGGGGACAAACAAACATGACGTCGTGCCTTTGTTTACATGCGAATAGGTAGCTACCTGTTTATTCTCTGTAGTACAGGAGTATTCTACGACCTTGGCTACCCAGGCCGCACGTCAAAACATAGAACAAGCACGAATCGTGGATCGCTGGACCACCGAATCAGAGAAGAGTCTAGGTGGGCTGCGACATGACGTGTCGGTAGGCTGGATTCGGAAGTTGGCGATGCTCTAACCATGACGTTTTGACGACAGCGATGCCAAGCAGCCCCGAGAGCCATCCTGAGGATGCCAACAGTTATTCGTCATCCACAGTCTCTAATCACGTGCTTTCTGCCTCGGTACTACCTGTAGGTAGTTAACTAAATAGTCAACTAACCTAACTTAGCCTTCCGTTGGCTGAGTCACCTTTGTTGTCCCGATATGTACTAATGTAATATCGGGCGGGACGGGCAAGCGGTCAACTTTATCCCCGATTTAACCCAACGCCACCGCGTGTCTGAAGCCCATCGTCCTTGCTGCCCAGAATCTACCTGACTCACATCATGTGTGCTCGAACTTGGCTTCTGACAACTTTACGAAATGCGTTTTGACCCGACTTCTGCTCGTTTACAGCGTTGTTTCTTTACAGTCTTCGTGCCTGTTCCTTATCACCTTAACTCAACTCCTCCAATTGAATCCCCCAACATCCTCGTCAATGCTTGCAACCGTGACCACCGAGTCGGCCTCAGATTGGGACTTCACCCAGGTGCTTGACCTTCTCAGGTCTCCCACTTATGAGGGTGGTTCTAACCTCACTCACAATGCCGATCCTCACGTCACTCCTTCCAGCGAGGAACACTTAGGCCAGGGTCTTTCACACGGTGCTAGCAGTTGCTCCGATGAGGGCAACCCCCAGCAAAGTCATTCCACACTTGGAGACTTTCGCTTGATCTGGGATCTTCTGAACAATGAGTCAAACTCTTCGAAGAACGAATCGTTAGTTGAAGATTCTCAGCAGCTTCTGCTCGAGCAACTCCCAGCTCTCACGATTCTTCCTCGACCTCTGCCCGACGAACCCACTAAAGAAACAATTTCAACTCCTCACAAATATGTTCCGGTGCCGAAGCCTTCGAAGCGTCAAGCGATCAAAGCGACAGGCTTCCATCAATCCCGCCGAACCCCACCTTCCCCCGCTCAACAACCTGTCACCATCTTGAAACGTGCTGCAGACAATCATACGATCAGCAATGTTACAACTGCATTGCCTCCTCGGACTCGATCAGAGGTGATTGTTAGCATCACCAAGCCGACTGAGATTACAAATTCCAAGACCCGGGCTAAGCCTGCTGGAAAGGTCACCAAGCCCAATGTCGAGGCGGAGCTCTTACTCTCAGAAAGCAGCACAGGTGCCGACTCGGACTCGGGTACTGTCATCTTCGACCAACCCCTCTCCAAGAATTCTGGTCGCCTAGCATTTGTTCCATCGCAAGTGGGCGGTCTCGACAAGCGAGGCGACCACGACGACACCCCACCATCGTCATACGACGAGGCAGACTGGACCCTCAACGCAGAAGCTGTCCAAAATATCATCACCACCTCTGCGGGAATCAAAGTCCTCCCCGCTGCCTACAAAACCCCAACAGAGCGCAGGATCGGTCTGATGACGAAGCTGCTCCGGGATTTTCCTGAGTACGCTCAGCTTGTATCGCAGGTGGGGCGGTCTCCCACTTCGAAAAAGAGTGTTGAGCCACGTCCTATCCATGTCTTCGTTGACATGTCCAACGTATTATCTACGCCCATTCATCTTTGGTCCGATCATTATCGCTAACTTCTTGCATAGATCATGGTGGGTTTCCACGACTCGGTAAAAGTTTCGCGGAATATTCCTGTCACCACCCGAATTCGCCGTCTACACATGTCTTTTGCCAACTTTTCTTTGATCATGGAAAGAGGTCGATCAGCCAACAAGAGAGTCTTGGTTGGCTCAGATCGACTGCCTGCCATCACCGAGGCCGAGCAACTCGGCTACGAAGCCAACATTTTAGATCGTGTGCACAAAGTCAAGCACACAACACTGCGCCCATCCCAGTTCCGGAAGGCTCCAGGGAACGCGACCCATTCCACGTCCAGACCTGAGACGGTCGGCACAAGTGGGGAGCGATGGGTCGAGCAGGGTGTGGACGAAATTCTGCACCTCAAGATGCTTGAAAGCATCTTGGACACGGACGAGCCGTCGACGATTGTCCTGGCGACCGGCGATGCCGCGGTCGCCGAGTATTCTGGTGGATTCATGCGGATGGTGGAGCGCGCCCTTCAGCGCGGCTGGAATGTGGAACTAGTCAGCTTCTCGCAAGTGACCAGCTTTGCGTATCGGAAGAAAGAATTTCGTGCGAAATGGGGTTCGCAGTTCCGCATCATCGAGCTGGATTCCTATGTGGAGGAACTTTTCGATTAGCTGATGCTACGTTTCTCGTCGATTCTGGTCTGAGCTGCTGCAGATTTTGCACCTATGGTAGCATTATCTGAATATGAATTCAATAATATCTTATCGAGACTCTATTTCTTGAAAGTGGAATGTTTTGTTGAGTTCTATCTGGTAGAATAATGTTGCCCTTCCAATGTAGTTAGTTTGGGAGGCCAGAACTGTTAGGCTCACAATCTAGTCGACCGCCCACGTCATTAGGCGGACGACAGAACTCCCGCAATTGCTGCCTCAAGACAGACGCATTAACATAAAACCATTGATCAAATCTCTTGAGGCTCACCGTCTCTTGTTATTTTCAATTCACTTTATACTCTTTCCAAGGACCTGACCCAACACTCGCCGGGTGCAAAAATTCCGAGAACGTTAAGCTCCTAAGGCCGGGAAAAAGCTTAGCATTTAAACTTCTATACTGGAGAGCTTGGGATTGCCCCAGCCCATTCAGACCGGATCAGCATCCTAAATATCGAGCTACCGAGACCGGCCCATACGTTAGCAGTCTGTTCTGTTCTTGATTGCAAACGAGCTCGATACAATCATGGCTCAAGTAACCGAGCAAGACTTTTTCGGCGGGGCGATCCGCGGGGTGGTGCCGCAGCGCTGGATTGATGGAAGGTCAGTATATCCTTCTCGAATGTTTAAACCGACCCTATATTTCCCAAGATCACGAACTATTTGGGTTCCTGTTTCATATATTCAAGAACTGGATCTCCCCAGCCATCAGTTTTGATTCGGCATCTCATTCCACATCCATCGCTCTCGTCACCAAGATGGAAAAAAATGCAAAAGGCCAGGTACTAACAGCATAACAGTGACCTCCGCGAAATCCCAGACCATCAAGAACTTTTCCTATCCCCCGACACACTTTCAAACTACATCATTGAGATCAACCAGCGCGTATCCCAGCACGACGCCCTCGCCACCTTCACCACCTACAGCCACCAACACCCAGCCCTGACCGCCGGTGCTGGCACAACCGCCACCGCCACACACGAAACCATCGACCAAGCCGCCGCGCTGCACCACCTCAACGACCTCTGCGACGAAGGCGACGCCATGCAGATCGTCGTCCCGCCCACGCGCGTGGACGCAGCTCGTCTCACCGCGTCCGCGCCGCCTGGCTCGTCGGTGGCCGCGTACAAGGGCATCGTCCAGTACCTGAGCACGACGCACCGACGAGGTCCCGGGGTGCGCGCTCCTGCTAATGGGACTTCGGCTTCGGTTACGGATGCGGCTGTTGCAGGGGCGAGTATTGATGGGTCGGCTGGGGGAACGCCGGCTTCTAAGGTGACGTGCCATTATTTGATGGTGCGGTTGGAGGCGCAGGAGACGGATTTGTTGGTATTTTTCAATGTGCCGCATGAGGAGTTTGATAAGAGTGGGGATGCGCGAGGTTTGTCGAGGGAAGAGGCTGTTGCGGAGCAGACTATGGGTGCTTTGGTGGGCCAGTTGGAGATTCGGGATTGGGGTCTTTTCGTTTAGATATTTGTCCTGGGAATGGAACTGAATGGGAATGGTATTACTGGAAGGACCTGGAGTCGAGTCTCTCCTTCGCAGGAGCTTGGGTATGGGCAACTCGGTATTGGTTAGGTAGAATCCATAGATAGTCCACGAAATAATATCAATAAGTCCGATCATCAAGTCATTTCAACGCTAGATAAGAACCGCACATGATCAATTCTATATTGAAATCAAAGTAAAGTGGCTCAGCCGATGCAAGCGCTAATTCAAAATGCAAATACGCTGAGAAAAACGAATGATGTGTCTTTAACCCTCTCCTCTCAAACAAAGGAAAAAACCGTGGTGGAGACATTCAACGGCGGATATTCTTCCCGCTCAAAAGACAAGATCGTCAAGATTCCTCGTCACATCATCGAAGATCTTTATCTGACCGGGTGTTGCGAGGTTCTTCTTGGGCGACACATTGCGAGGCTTGGGCTTGATCTGTTGCAACACGCCCCGGCAGGCACCGCAGCGAGCACGTTCCGTGTCAATACTCTTCGAGTGGCGGCGATATTCCTGGCCACAGGACGTGCAATTCCACACGTACTTGTAATCGATCTGGTAGGTGTGTTTTGTGGTTACGTTGATCTGTCCGCCGTATACTGGGTGATCCTTCATTGCTTCGGCGCACTTCTGGCCCCAGCTCTTAAAGCTGGCACCGTGGGGGTTGTCGTGAACGTTGGAAACCATATAGTTGGCGAGGTGGCAGTATTCATGAGCGAGTGTGTTGATGAGCCGGTATTCGCTATCAATGATCTTCTCGGCCAGCTCGATCGTCGCATGGTGTTGGATCCTGCCGTGACCTCTTGTCTCGCCATTTGGCCCATGAGAAACCACTCGCTCCCCTCTCCAATGGGCCCGACCGGCAGTTGTCTGGAGGGTTTTTGACCAGGTGATTTTGACTCCACCAGTGGGCTCGGCAAGCCGGCTGACCTCTCCTCCGGATGCAGCTTGGTCCAGCGTATTGAAGAAAGCCTGTGCCAGGTCGGCTTTCTTGTTATTGAATGACAGTCGACGAGCTTTAGCCGCTCGGTTCTTCTCTGCTTCGGCCTTTTTGAGAGCTGTCTTGCTAAGAGGCTTTGGCGTAGCGTCCATCTTAGGGATGATCTCGATATCACTACTAGAGCGAGATCCTCGGCTTCGATTTTCCCCGTCGCTGGAATCGTCAAAGTCTTGCAGAAGTTCAATGACAGTGCGACTTGAAGGCTTTCCCTTGCGAGGAGAATATTGATCAATCCAGTTGTTTGTTTCTTCTTGGCTCCAAAACGCATCAACACTCTCGCGATATGGAGTAGCTGGAATGCGGATCTTGCTCTTGGTCGGAGATCGCAAGCGGGTTTGCTTGGGGCTTGAAGGAGGTGTTTCCAGCTTCTTGCTTGTTGGGAGTGATCCGTTTGGCGAACAGTCTAGCTCTAATATAGAGCTGCATCATTTAAGTAGTCAGCCAAAACTAGCGCATATTGATATACGAAGACATCTTGTAACCCATACCGTGTCGACTTTGTTTCCAGCTGGGAAGCTGGTTCATTGTCGCCATTGAAGTTCAGCGAATTGAGCTTTTTCGAGAGGTTGAGGTCTTCCTGAGACACGTGTTTATGGTTATCTTCATCAACTGAAGATAGCCTTGGTGTTTGCGGCACCCTTGGTTCTAGTCGAAAGGGTACTTTCGACAATGTATCATTCAGGGGTGTTTTGTCGATATCGGCATCAGGCCTTCTCCCTCTCATCAATCGCTTTCTGGTAGATTTTGGGGGTGGAGGCGGCGATGGCGGCATTTCATCCTCTGTTTCGGAAGCTGATGTCTCATGGAAGCTGAGATCTTCATTGTCGCTGACAATAAAGTCGTCTAGTGAATCAAAGGTATTGTCCTCCCTGTCTTCCTCTGTCTCGGATTCTGGGCTCTGGAGCCTCAAAGGAGTGTTGTCTGCACGACCTCTTCTTGGAGTTCGCGACATGTTTCGTCTTGTCGGGGACCCTAGCAGAGCCTCCTCCCTTGTTGTGGTATGATACTCTGGCGTGTTTTCCAAGATGTCATTTTCCTTCTCATAGTCGTCCGTTTCCAACTTGACGCTCGGTCTCTGGCGTGGTGTCTGGCCTATCGGGAGGAGAAGGGAATTGACGTTTGCAACCTTTAGGGTCCGGCTTTTTTTTGGCTTCCCGGACGGAATGCTGCTACCTTCGAGGATAGAGCTGTCATCCGAAAAGATGTCAAAGATGGCGCTGGATCCCCGGCTGTGCCGTTGTGATGGAGCCCTGGACAAGGCACTTGTGCTGCTCCCGTTGGAGAACCTGGTGCTGGTGCTTCGGTCGTTGGTGGTGGAGTCATTGAGTGGGAACTGATCCTTTCGTTCTTTCGGGCTTTTTTTCCGCTGGACAGCAGTATTCAGCGGATTTGTCGTGTTGAGTCGTGCCATCGTGGTCGGGCTTGCGGGGTGGGAGGATTCCGCTCCTATGTTGACTGGTCCAAGGTCGCGACGTCCGAAGGAATCAGGAACTTTGTTTAAGCCAGAGAGTGAGTTTGTATGACTCCGGCGAGTTACTTCGTCTTGTCGCTTTGGATTGGCGATTAAGGAGGTTGAGTGATAGGATTTCTTCGGCCATACGAGCCATCAACGGAGGACGGTTGACCCGGTAACCACAGTTTTGGTTAGGCCACCACTACCTATTCCCTTGAACATCGGAGATTTCTTAGCCGCAGGTCTGTATGAAGTACCTACTCGTCAATAAACGATAGTATAAGTGGAAAGGTTCTGAAAAGGGCTAAATGAATTGCAAATATGGGCAAGCCATGGATATCTACCACAACGGCACAAGTGCTTCCTCGGTCCATGGTGGGCGGAGAGGAAGGATGAATGAACCTTCTAGGTCGCCATACAATTTGTCTTTCTTGTGCCTAGAGCCCGTAGTATTCCAATTTACGATAGTTATGGATAGGTAGTGTCATAATATAGAATATTACTCCTCCATGTAGCATGGATGTTTTACACTCTGATTTTCACGTCAGGATTCTGGAACGGAGAGGTTCCTTCCGATAAACCCAATCACCTAGTCAAATTATAGGTACTGACCACAGGTACCAGGTATCGAGCTTACACTTTTAAGTAATCCACAATCCATGAGACGATTCCGATATCGCATAGATTGGCTCACGACTGTCCAGACCCTCTGAGATCGCCTTTAGGTACGAACCGTCACGAATAGCATGGATATATCTTTAGCCCGTACATGTACATAGGTCTTGCGGGGCCCGAGGTGAGAGTAGTATATATATCGAGGTTGATTTCAACCAAATACCTGAAATGGCTCAAGACATGGCCCATGGATCAAAATAAGACCGATAGTACATCCATCTGAGACCATGTCTATTCTCTACCAAAGACCAATCTACCTACCTACCTTTCATGTCATGCCGCCCGCCTTAACATCCTCGTCCTATACCTGTAGCTACGGGTCCTTCATGTTATGTTGTGCAGCTATCTTATAGGGCTGTGTCCACTCCTCTGCACGAGTGCCCTGCTACAAGATAGGTCGCTTCCAATATGAGGTACAGTACGACACAGTGAATGATGGCAATTTGACTGGGCAGGTTCTCTCCATCTAGGAAGGGGTTTACCACCTACACCACCAGACACCCGTTGATGGCTCTTGAAGTACCAGCTCGTTGAGTGGAAGCCAATCTGAGACCATCACAGACCTGCTCGACGCTCGTTTTCACTGGCCCCAAGAACGGCCCGACAGAGTTATCATTTACAATTTTGTAAAAAAAAGGAGTACATCCGGGCAGACCGCAACGCAGCGTCGAGGAATGGAGTTTCATTTACAAGATATTCGATCTCATCGGAGTTTACGGTTCTGAGCAGCGAAGGAGTATTGATCGCCATAGCTACTCACTACTAATTTTGGTCAGCCATGAGCTGCACACAACCCGGAACCGTAGACTTTATTCGTGCTGAGCTCCAAAGAGAGATCGACAACCCCTTGCCTCTCGAGGCTCTCACCGCATGATGATCTTGCGACGCAGACAAGCATCAAGCCACCCGGTGGTGGCTGGGGCTCCGGCAGCTACACACCCGTCGCGGGGATCTCAAACCAGTTCGAAACGATTCTAAGGACAATGATTTGGTTCATTTAGAGATCACCCTCGGGCCCGCTAGGCATGAGCATGGATGCGGCTCAATGGTACCTCACATGTTGGCAATGTATATGTACCTATATATGGGCGGCCAGGCGGCCGTGGATGTCGAGATATTCATGCTCGAGCACCCACCTATAGATCAGGTATCGTCCAACAAAAAGTCACTAAGTATCAATCCTCAAGGAGCACACAACACGTAACCTGTTCTCAAGACTTTCCATCCCTCAAACCCGATCTTGTGTTGGCAACAAGAACAGCTATTGGCCGTACACCACATACTTGGTGGAGGGGACGGGATGAAGGGATCAGCATCAGCTTCCGAGAACCTTACACAGCCTTGTTGATGACTAAATTTGAATGTGACGGGGAGGCCAGGCATTTTAGTATGTGATGAGGTTTGCTATGCAATGCTACATACAAACGTACCATATGTATGTACAAGCCTCCTTAGTCCTTCAATCAGTTTTGCTTACATTAGTACATCCTAGTACTCGGTGCCACTAGGTACAAAGTCAGCTTCCCCTGACCAGGGGCATATGCATGACCTACCCGGAGACATCCGCGGTACTCCGTACAGGATACACATCTTTAGCCCCAATGACGGCGGTGGTCGTATTGTAAGGAAATCTAACGAACACTTTGAGATCACTGGCATGAAACCACCCAGCTGGCCTCCAGCCACAGTTAAGCCCAAAGTGGCCAAGCTAAATACTGTGGGAGTTCTCCATACGGAATCCTCGGAGTCGGGTATTGTCAGGGAGCAGGTCGATTAATACAATAATCTTGCGACATTAGGGCAAGCCCACCACCACGAGCGATCGTTGACAACGACTAGACCCTTCGAATGCCGGCTTGAGACAGGTTATTTTTGGGACTAGCGATCGGCCAGTAAAGGAGGAACTCCGAGCTTGAAATGAGCATGGAGAACTTCTAAGTACCTTCCCGGAGACTGGGGAGAAGAGATTGAATCAGATCTCGATTACCTTACGGTGCCGGAGTCAAGCACGATAAGAATACAGCTGGACCCGATCATAGAGTTTTAAGATCGGGCGCTGCTTCAATGGAGTGGATGTATCGTTCCTGCGGCAGGTTTGCATAGCAGCAGGCCTGTACAAATACGCGGTGAATCGTGTCACCACTGAACTGGTTATAAACTGTATGGTCGGTTGAGGGTTGGTTGGACGCGACGTGCCTGAAAGATACAGGCCAATCGATAGAGAAGTTGGATGATCTTTCCAAAGTGAGTAAAGAACACAACAAAGCCATATCGAA
>JAXQJV010000715.1:0-13652 GCA_037042255.1 Penicillium sp. PG106-07D
GGTTGCGGTCTCTCATCAACATTTACTCTCGAAATATTTCTCCATATCTGTACATTGTTTGGGCAGTTCATGAAATTCGAAACTCTGCAGATTTGACTATGGAAATTTACCGTGGATTCAGGCTTCTCATCATACACGAGTAAAACGGCAATACACCATGCTCTTCTATCGTTTATAAGTGTTCCTCGCATTTCTCTTGGTCTTACATCAGCGATAGATAACTTACACAGACCCGCTCAGGTCCAGCATATGATCATCGCCAGATGCCGATGCGGCCCGATGAGGGGTATAAGCTGGGAGCCGAGTGAGAAGATGCCCCTCATGTGTCTTGCGATTTCCAATCTTTCACATCAAGCACACTCCAGCTTTCTCTTGAGCTTGCGACGATTGCGAAGAGAAGCCTCATGAGAAACAGGATTCAATATGAGTCCGTTTGACACAGAGTCCTCGGCAGACCTGGAAAATGCAGCGTTCGACTATATTATCGTCGGCGGTGGAACGTCCGGCCTTGTGGTAGCCAACAGACTCACTGAGGATCCTAGTATCCGAGTCATTGTCCTAGAAGCAGGAACAAATCGTCTCAACGACCCCCGAATTATGGTCCCCGGACTAGCTTTAGCAACATTTGAAGACCCAGATTTCGATTGGAATTTTCGTTCGATCCCCCAGGTACACTTCCCTTCAGAGTCTAAGACAAGACAGTGAAAAATGAAGCTCTATTGTAACTAACATCCCAATATAGGAACACTTGAACGGGCGCAAACTCTTAGCAAATAAAGGTCGCACTTTGGGAGGCTCATCCGCAATCAACCTGGGCTTGATGGTCTACCCATCTCGATCGGGGCTGAATGCATGGGAAGCATTGGGAAATCCTGGCTGGAACTGGGACGGGTTGGCGCCATATTTTCAGAAGTTCCAAAAATCGACGCCGCCGTCAGAATCCAACAGGGATTTCTTCAAAGGAATGAAATATGACGAAAAGAGTCAGGGCATTGATGGGCCCGTGCATGCGTCGTTCGGCGATCAGTATATGCCGTTCCATTCTGCGTGGCTGGAGACCTTCAAGGGCCTTGGGTATCCACAAGTCGAGGATCCCATCAATGGTGCTGGGACTGGCCCGTTTGTCCCACCTGCTACAATTGATCCTGTCACCCATACAAGGAGTCATTCAGGAGCGGCCTATCTTGGCCCAGACGTTCAGTCTCGAGCGAATCTGCGAATTGTGACCGGTGCATTGGTCGAGAAGGTTGTGTTGAACCAGCAACCTCAAGGGGTTATTGCCAGTGGTGTTAGTTTCACGAAAGACCTGGAACGTTTTATGGTTTCAGCTCGAAAGGAGGTCATTCTGGCTGCAGGCACGACACAGACACCTCAGATATTGGAGCTATCCGGCATTGGACGATCGTCACTCCTTGAAGCACACGGAATAATTCCAGTCATTGATCTTGCAGGCGTCGGGGAGAACCTACAAGACCACGGAATTGTGACCTTCGGGTACGAAGTCGCTGATGGACTTCCATCAGGGGACCTGGCTAGAGACCCTGCAGTGGCTGCAGCGGCATTGGCTGCGTATCAGAAAGACGGCTCAGGCCCTCTGGGCATGGCGCCCTTTGTTTCCGCATTCATGCCCTGCGTAGACTTGCAGCAGCCAGATCGCGATGAGATGCTTCGGAAAATCAACACGTCCATCGACGACCCCGCGACACCCATAGCGCACAAAAAGCAATTTGGACGGCTGCGAGACTTGCTCAAGGATCCCGAAGAGCCCACTGCCCAGTACATCTTGGCACCATTTCAGATTCTTCCGCGAGGAGGAGATGATCCGAAGAGTATCTTCAGCCTCAGTCATCCTGGGTTGTTCATCAGTCTTGTCGCTTCGCTCAGTTACCCTCTATCCCGTGGATCCGTGCATATTCAGTCCGCCAATCCACAAGATGCGCCAGCGATAGATCACAGAATTCTCCACCATCCAGTCGACCTCGAGCTACAAGCCCGTCATAGCATGTGGCTTGACAAGCTTGCAGAGGCCGAGCCGATGGCATCCTTGCTCAAGAAAGGAGGAGAGCGTCTCCACACCGCGAAGCCATTAAGAGACCTTGAGAAGGCAAAGGATCTTTGCAAGGAGCTTGTGATGTCAATGTATCACGTCAGTGGAACCTGCGCTATGATGCCACGAGAAGACGGCGGTGTGGTGGATCCCCAACTGAAGGTCTATGGAACGACCAACCTCCGTGTTGTGGATGCCAGTATCTTCCCCCTAGAGCCCCGGGGCAACACTCAAGCGACAGTATTTGCCGTAGCCGAAAAGGCCGCGGATATCATCCGAGGAGATGCAGTTATAAACTCGATATAACAAAGAGCGAAAGAACATATGCTGCTTTATTCCAATCTGAGAATGTACAATTTTTCATTTGCCCTAGCTATATTCAACATGGAACAGGATTAAAATCGACGAGAGTACTTCTCCGACGGCGTGCCATCAAGCTCACTGATTGGGCTATTTCCCAGCTCAATTGCCTGGTCATGACCCGCTAGCTCCACGACTCGAGATCCCGGGGCGGGACGTACTGATGACATGCCGCTCGATGAATTTGGAGCCTTATCTGAATTGTCCGTGTATGATGGCTGTGCATATCCAGCAACGAGCATGGATGACTGAGGAGAGTATGGGCCGTGCGGCTCTCCAGAGGCTGAGCCAGACATCGGTCCCGAATGCTGATCAGCAGTGGGGGTGGTTCCGTTTTTGCGATTCTGTCGTCCAAAATAGAAGAATAGGCCTCCGATAATGGCTACTGCAGCCAGGGCTCCGATCACAATGCCAGCAATCGCGCCGCCTGAAATTGAGGATGAAGAGGCCCTGCCCGCTGCAGCAGAGTTTATGGGTGTAGCTGTAGAGGTGGGTGTTGACGATGTGGACGCAGAAGTGGTTGTCGACGTTGAGGTGGAACTTGAAGTGGTGTTGGAGGAAAATGTCGTGGGAGTCGGAGTTGGTGTTGAAATAGACGAAGACGAAGAATCCGCTTCGGAATATATTTGAATGCCCTTGAATGTCGTACTCGCGTTCTTGTCCCAGGCGTTACATGAAAGACCCCCTCTATCCTTGCACGTATCATCGTAGTAGATCGAAATGCAGAGACCCGAATCCTCCGGATCCCAAGAGAAGAGTTTCCCTCCCGCTAGGTCGATACGCGTACAGTTACTCGGTCCAGTGTCATGTAGAATGGTGGCATTGCCAGTCGCATTGGTGTACAAAAATGTCCATGCATCGACGAGTGGAAGCAACGAGAGCGTGGTTAACCAGAGATTCATCTTGACGGCCTGGCCAGTAAGGCCAAAGAACAGGTCAAAGTTCAACAGCGATATTGAATAGGATTAAGCCCATGGTGAAACCGAGGGAGGATGCTCGTCTCTAAATATGGGACCCGCCGACACGGGGGGCGTCGACCGGCGAGGGAGAGTCAATCTCGTATTCGATGAAGCTTCATCTGTGCATGATTGCCACTTAGAGGCCAGTTAAAACCATGGGGTGGACCCCGCGCAGGGCACAGGGGCGGATCGCTGCCATGACAGGCAGAAGATCGACGAGCAATTTGAACTCTGCAAATTTTGAGGTCAGTTGCATTCCTGGCATTGAGAAGCAGACTGACTGTTCTGTCGCAGACTCGTTGGAAAGGCCTGGCAATAGGATTTCGTTGGATTTCTGCGAAGATGATGAGGCCCAAGATAGCAGGTACTGGAAATCACACTGTTCGTAGAGATTATCTACACATCGACAAGCCTCACAGCTCCCCTGACCCGTAATCGCTGGCTCATAAGCTGTATAACGTGGTAGAACACGGGTTAGCTATCTAGGCACCCACTGGGCGAACACTTCCAGTCTCCAGTCCATTGGCTGTTGCAATTTTTGGAAACATGATGGCCAGTGCTCCGTATTCACACTCGTGAAAAGTGAGATCGACTCTCAAATGGCATGCAGATCGCTGATTGGCGTCCCGTCAGCCGAACACGAGATGGTGGGCCGACAGCCACGAACCTTCGTCCTTGAGCAGCCCCCTCCGGCATTTAGCTTTGAGAATTGGAACGTCCTTGGTGAAACGAATTGTTCCAGATACGCCCCCATCCGAGACAAGCATTCTAGTCAAGGCTTGTCCCTGGTACAGAGCAACTCGTCTCGTCATGGGGCGCTGAGGCTTGCATGTGTCTAAAGCTGCAGTCCAGGAGTCTGTTTTGGCGTGGGAAGCTTATCGGCAGGATCAATAATCTTTAGCGATTGGAGTGGACCTCGGGAGTGCCTGGAAGCCCAGGAGACTCAGAGCAGAACGGCAAAGAGTCGAGACTCGAGGGATGTAACGGAGAAATTCTCCTTGTCGGCTTTCCCCGAGTTTATTGATGCCTCAGGCCACATTATGGATTGATTGTACCAGCCAGAGTCGTATCGTACCATGCGGAGGTTCTAGCTTTTGTCCTCCAGGGTTTTTGCGCCATTGATGGCTTATGTGTGCGAAGAGTCTCATTACAGTTCCAATCGTCCGTCTATTCGCTACTTTTCATTCGTGAAGAGGAGTAGTTAGCGAGTTGATCATGATACCGCTAATGACGTTGACAAAGTCACATTGAGTGCTTGTTGGAATATCCCACAGTTGACCAAAATCTACATATAACCAAGTGACTCCTAGCTTTTAGTTAATAGCCATCCATAGTTACCTTGATGCCTCCAACCATCAAATCAGACTTTGTACCTGGCAAAGGCCACCTGTATGTGGAACTACAGATTGGGATGTTGGAAGTAAGCAGTAACGCAGCGGCACCGGGATCCGCATGGATATTACCCAGATTAGACATTTCCAGGGCAGTACCTGCTTATATGATGACACTGGAAGATTATCTGGGTTAGTGCAATGAATCTGTTCCACGAAACTGGCATATTCCTCAAGGCATGGGCCTTGGTATTAGAGCTTAAATATGTGGGTCCTGATGGCTGACAGGAGATCGACATAGTGGGTGTCGCCAGCTGCGGGGACTGGAGAGCTTCTTTATCAAACAGAACCTGGCGGAGCTTCCCTGAAAATCGTGACTGCCTTTTGTATACCCGTGGTTTACCAGACCTTTCCACGCTAATCATGATGGTCAGTTCATAAGGTTGGCTCGCAGTTACATAAGAGCACCCGTATATTCCAATGGAAGATGGTGGCTTGCATCATCGACTGGGCATGCCGCTGCTCAGTCTGTTGCCGGAGCCCTCTAGCTAACTCGTCCCTGACGAAATGGATTATTTGTCAAGGTTGTGCTTTCCTCGGATTCCCAGGATTGTACTGGCTAGCGTGACATCACGTTCTTTCCTGTAAATATCTACTTGAGGATTGCTCTTTCCATACCGCCCACCACGACAGGAAACTGCTCGTTTAAAAATCTGGCGCATTCTTCTCGTCCTTTTGATTGTTCTCCTACAACCTTATCTCTGTCGCTGCATCCAGTCACCCTCCACTCAACACAACCGGTTCGTGTTCACATATACCCACAAGAGCTTTGCGGATACTAATCTTGAGCCATCGGAACTATCTCACTAGCTCCCGAAGTTGCAGCGCAGCTAAGAGAAATCACGCCTTGTCGCAGAGCGTTGGTCAGTTTTATGACAGTCCATTGAGAATGTGCACAGCTAACATTCAGCACAAAGGCCCTACAAGTTCATTGAAAGCCGCCTATCAAGATGCCAGCCGTCACGACCATCAACCGAAGCCAGGAAAGCGGGCTGTGGTTAATCACAAAGCGGAGCAACTGGGCTAGCCGCGAGCCGGGCGTTGTCCTGGTCTTCTGTATCGTTTTTCTTGTCTTCCTCGGCATTGTTGCCCTGATCGCCTATCGCAAATGGATGGCATGGAGGGCTAAGAGAATGACATTCGAGACAGTCGAATAGGCTCATGCAACTCGTCTCCTTTTCGGCATAGGAGCTTCTAGCATGAGCACAATTTCGAGTCTGTGAATGCGGGCTAGATACCTACCCCCACGTCAGTATATCGAGTTGCTTAGCTGGCTTGGGAAATACTTTCGTCTTCGGCTCCCTGGAGTCCCTTTTTGGTTTTCGAACATTACCCATACATGCATTGCTGGTATAACCGCGGATGGAATATCATGGAAAAATCCACACGGGTGAGCGTGTGCAGCAGATGCCGGTACCGATGCTATGTGAAGGCAACAAGTATGGGGAATATGCTTCTACTGTCATTCTGCAGATATCAGTAAATGATACATCTTTCTTACCCTCGAAATTTATCGGATCCATTCCAGCGAGAACACCCAAAAACCGCTTCCCTAGCGGGTGACTTTCAGAGTTATTGAGGATTCCATTTGAGGAACTTTGGGAGTCGAATTTGATGTCAAAAGAAAACAGTTCCGAGAGCCCAATTATTGTCCTTTCGTGCCTGTCGCCTCGTTGCCTCCGTAGTGTGCCTTCCCGAGGAGATATCCGTGATTCCATTCGGGTCCCACACGCCTACAACTTCTGACCCTTCATTCTACCATCGATTTCAGTCGTGTCCTCGAGGTTTCATTTTGGATCGCGGCATTGTGTTCGATTCCTTGATTGGCTAACACTATGCTTCTTTATCTTCTAGGCTGGCCTTTTCATGAACAGCTCAGAATCGTCTCCACATAGCTCAGCGCCCATGCTCAAAGCTCCACTGCCACCTCGATCGAACCATCTGAATCCTCATCATCTTCAATATGCAAGTCATCAAATTTGTTCAAAAACATGTCGAGCTCGATCTCATCTACCTGCCCGCCCTTCATCGAATTGATAAAGTTGGGGTACTGGCTATTGAGAATCTTGCGGTCCTCGCGGCTCCAAGTCGTCGCGAAGTCGGTGAAGAGAGCGTCTGTTTCAGGCGGTAGCTTGATTTCCATTTGCTTTGATGTCACCTGAAACAAACGCAGCATGCCCTTACCCAACGACCAGCGATTTGAGGACGCCTTCGCCGCAATGCTCAGACTGGTAAAGGCTTTGCAGTTCTTCTCGTTATCCCCCAAGTGTGGCAGGAGAGTGAACATGGAAACAGTCACCCACTGGATATTGACAGGTGGCATCTGATCCAGGCCCCATAGGTCACAATGCATGTCGATCAAGTCTCCACACGCTATAGCCGACTGGATACAGCGCTCTTGGGCTTTTTGTCGAGTTTCTCGCAGCAACTCTGCGCTCATGTCACAATCCTCGGCTTTCGGAAGGTCCTTCACCGCTCCAAAGATTGTTTGGATAATGGTGTGGTATTTGAGGCTGTCGGTAATTCTGGTCAGCTCACATCGCTTCTCTATCCTAGGCAAAGGCTGATATACTGGAGGCTCAGGGCATGCGGCGTGGCGTTGCTTGTCCCCAAACAGTGGGGTAACTCGTCATACCATGTACACAGACGATGATATGCATCCTCTGCGGCTTGTACATATTCATTATTGAGGGTCCACTCTTCCTTGTCGCGGTCGAACAGAGACCAAGTGAGGTCGTGTGTGATGAAGCTTACACCGACCAGGGCCTTGAACAGACACTGGGTGTGGGCTTTGGTTTTTTCTGATTGGAGTGGATAATTTGACCATATCTCACGATGGACCTCACAGTCCAGAGGAGGATAAGGTATTTGAGGGACCTTTATCAATGTGGTCCTTTGATATGAAAGTGCGGTCATCCTAGAAAAATCGGACATCAGAGGGCTTGAATCTACGCATTTCGAGACCAAGATGATCTTACGCCGCTAGAATGAACAGCCCCCAGATAGTACGGTCAGTTGCTTTTGATTTCTGCAGTGTCTCTTGATCAGAGTCTTCAGGATTTGGTCTCCTTTTCTCAGCCAGTCGATACACCTCATGTGCAAGGTCACTGAGATAGCCCCAACCGATTCGGTCTCGACCAATCATGCATGTACTAAATGAGAGTTGTTAACGAACGAGTTAGATGAGGAAAGGAATAGTGACTAACCACACATATAGAACCCCCATCCCTTGAATATTCGCAATCTTTCCCTTGTCAATATCATTATCGAAATGGCGCCTGGCCTCTCTATAAAAATGAAGCCCTCGAGACCACGTTTCGGCGGCAACGGCGTACGCCTCGGGGTAGTCAGAATATGCCTGCGAGGGCGAATGAGTCACATCACCTCCCAGCGTCTTCCATATTTCAGTGAAAGTGACTTACACAAGCATCTGCAAGAATGATATTGACCAAGAAAGGAGAACAGAACTCAGAATCCAGAGAGCCTGCTTGCATCTCGCGGATAAAGAGATCTTTATCAATCCAGTTTAAAAACGGATGCACCCAGGTGAACCACAGAGATATCAAATGTGACACAAAGTCGTCGTCGTCCGTCAAGCTTGTCCAGGGATAAGCTGGCACTCGGAATAGCGCCATATCAAACAATTCCTTCGGCTCTCGCCTGGGCCGTATTACCCGTTCTTGCGACTCGTACCACTGTTGCACGCCGTGGCATGCCTCGATAAGTTCTGGGGTTTTTGCCAGGCGAGGGCGCTCGATCAGATCATCAATGTAGGCTCTGATCTCCTCTAATGATGCATGGCTGCGAATGAGATTTGTTATCTGTGCAGCGTACATCTTGTCGCTTTCCTGGAAGGTGGCGATGAGTCGATCTAGAAGAAGGCCTTTCTCCTCTAATGAGTCGATCTTTCGCTTAAGGACATGCCTCCGACGCTGGTCGCCATCTTCGTTGATGTCGCATGTTCCACCCGTTTTGAGACAATTAGCACATGGCGCCTGACCTGAGCACTACACATTCTCCCATATTTGATCAATTATTTGAACACTTCAGATGACCATGGGTTTGGCAAAATACCTTTAACTTGCGCCGTTTGCACGTTGTGCATGCTGTGCGGACATTCTTTCGCCTTGACTTTGACTCGTCGGTTGAAATCCTCGAAGATGAAGAAGAACGTTCTATTGAGGGCCTAAGTGGCCTCGGCGATTCTTGGCCGGTCATGAAGCACGCTTAGCACACCCGATCGACAATGCCATCCAAGATGGTGATGATGGGTGCACAGTCGAGTTGGTATACAGGCTTCTTGACGGGCCGCAGTATTGAATCCCGAGAAAGCAAATTCCTGACCTGTGGGAACCTTTGCGTTGGCTTTGTTGAAAGCGTTGATCGGATGTCACGCTCACTAGCGCACTGATCGGACAACCACGGCTTCTGATGCCTTTTATGACGCTCAGTCGATGCAAAAGTAGGGTTTCGTGCCGCTGGAAGGGACTTTTTTCCCTGCCCTGGTAGGCTCTAGAGTCTAGATAGCTTTGCTTTTTTTTGAGCGACCGAAAAAGGGGCCCAGCCAGCCTTTGAACCCTCATAGAAAGTGATTGGGCTTCGGAAACCATCCCCATATTACCATTACGAACACCAGTCCGTGGCGGGCCCGGCTTTCTCTTCCAACCTGTCGCATCGCCGGGTCCCGCAAGGCACAAAGCAGGGTTTTAATACCAACCAGGCACCCAACCCAACACGGCAGTTGGACAATATCGTAGCCTCGCAGGTCCCTAGATGCTGGAATTTTCAGACCTTAATATCAACTCCGCCAGTCTTGCCACCAATAGAGCAGCAAGATCTTTACCGAGCACATGGTGACGGGTGCTCTATAAGTATATGCTTGACGCGGGGGATCGTCCCTCTCCTTGGTTTGGAATTTGGGTTTGCGGCTAATTATTCGTACAGATCTCGCTGCGGGGCTGACTCTCTACGTACTACGGACTGTGCGAATTAGTCCACGACGAAGCAAACTAGTACCTTCCGTTCTAGACAGTTGCACCAGTAGCAGTAGCACACAAGCAAGTCCGCGGAATGCAAAGCCACCGAGAAGCGCCAGGATATCAATCGCCGACGCTGCGTTCGATTGATAGGCTTGGCCCTATCCTCCACAAGGATCATTTAGCATCTGAGGCTTTGGTCACACAGAACATTTAACAGGCAGCGACATGAGCAGGCTGGAAATGGTAATCAGTGGACCACTGGATCAGAATCTCGCTCTAAGTACAGTCTCCATAATAATATGCTAAGGGAAAAACCCTGTTCCTGAAGTCCTAACCCTTTTGGCTTTTACGCCCATTGCCTACTAAGTCTCTCTGAATCTAGTCCCTGATGAAGCATTGAAATCATGGCATATGGACTCTGGAATGGCAGGACTGTACTGAGTACTAGTGACCAAAATGTGGCTTTCTGGAGCGTGTCTCGGTCTCTTCCTGCGGTCGCAAATTCGCCAAGCCATCCATCAACCTTGAAAAGGAGGGGCATATGGAAAACCCTAGCCATCACCCCGCTAAACCGTTTTGAGCGAGCAAACATCTTCTACACTAAAACTTGACGGAAGTAATTCCCGAGCAAATTAGTGACTCGGCCTCGTCGGAGACACCCATGCGGCCGTGTCCCTACGCATTTTAGGTTAAACCTGATCCCCGACTCGAATCAGAGTAACTTTTCAGCTGAAACGGGATATTCCCTTCTCTGCTTACAGTGCTTATTGATGCGTGCTACTCTGGACGTCTCACAAATGCAGTGGCTGGGGTGAGGTCGTTATCTGGACTCGGCTGGATCACGTAGGAATTTACAAAAAGAACCCTCAGAAAGTAAGCAGCAGATGCCAAAAATGTCAATTATTTACAAGTATGATATCTCATATAATGTCTTACAGCTCGCCGGGCCGCCCGCTTGCGATAGCTTCAACCAAGCAAATCCTCTCACAGAGCTTTTGTCGTAGACTCCTCCGCATTGGTCGGTCCCTTCTCTACAGCCACTCTCTCCTGAGATGAACTTAGAGATCCCAGCTCCCCAGACGCGGCCCGCTCCTCATCGCGACGCCAGAAATCCGTCTTTCCACTCGCAGCACGCTTCACCCAAGGAGGAAGGAAGCCACCAGGCACCTTCCACGACCAAGGATCAGACTCATCCTTATTCGGCGGAACAATACGACCCCCGCTAACCTTCTCCAGAATCCAGGCAATCGAGTTGAGGATGATATAGCTAAGAATACCAGCGATGAGGCCGTAGGCAATGCTGTAGGTGAACGGCATAATGGCGATGGTGAGGAATGCGGGAATTGCGTCGCCGTAATAGCGCCAGTTGATGTCGGCTGCGGCCTTGGCCATCAGGGCGCCGACTATGACGAGAGTGCAGCCCGTTGCCCAAGGTGGAATTGAGGCGAAGATTGGGGCGAAGAAGACGGCGATGAAGAATGCGAAGCCTGTCATGCATGAGGTCAGGCCTGTCTTGCCGCCTTCTGAAATTCCGGCGCCGGATTCGACAAATGCGGTGACGGGGGGACTGCCGAAGAGCGAGCCGATGGAGATGGAAATGGCGTCGACCATCTGTGGAATAGGTTAGGTGGTGTGAGCTGGGACAGAAGGTGGTTTGAGAGGATGCTTACATAGGCGATGGCGCTACCCTCGAAATCTTGGGTGCGCTCGTCGATGGCACCGGCAAATCGGGCCATGGAGTACATGGTACCGGTGGTGTCCAGTATGTCGACATACTACCAACCCACGTTAGTTATTGACTCATTGAGCAGGATAGAGCACTTGGAGTGAACAAGAACCTACCAAGAAAGTGATAAAAGCCAGTCCAAACTGACCACCATGGCCCGAAATATCCCATTCCTGCACGGCGAGGGTATGCGTGATAGGATGGAAAGTAACAACCTTCTTGAAGAAATCGAACATGCTAGTTCCGAGATCCGTATAAGGGAAGTATGTCACAGGAGTCGCACGCGGCCACGAAATGATCGAGACAAGCAGGATTCCAATGATGACCGCGCCCTTGACGCGGTACATCATCAACAACGCGGTCAAGAAACCACCACAGAAGATACCAACCCACATAGTAGGATTGCGCATCTTCCCGCTGCTTTTACAAAGCCCAGTCTTCTCGTCAAAATCCGTCGAAATGCATCCAGCCAGCTCGATGGGAGTATCCGAAGCGCCTTGGACCAGTCCAATTCCGGCGCTGTAGGTCAGGCCGATCAGAGCAAGATACAGCCCGATACCAACACCAGTCGCAAGCTTGATCGAAGCGGGGAGTGCGCGCGCGAGCCATTGTCGCATACCGATCAATGTCAGACCCAAGAAGACCCAGCCCTCGACGAACACCGCAGTCAAAGCAACCCTGTATGGAATCAGGCCGGAACCATGAAACCCAACAACGGTGTATGCGAAGTAGGCATTGAGACCCATGCCGGGAGCCAACGCGATTGGCAAGTTCGCAAAGAGACCCATACAGAACGTCGAGAGGGCGGCGATAGCTGCTGTCGCGGTAACAATGTCGCGCTTGACTTCCTGCACGCAAATCAGGTATTCGGGATTGGTTGCGCAGTGGTCCAATTGGCTCTCAGCCGGGCAGACGCATGTTCCCCCAGACGCGGAAGTGATAGTGGAGTTCACGGAGATGATATAGGCCATGGCGAAGAACGTAGCCAGGCCGGCGCGAAGCTCGGTGAAGAAGAAGCTCCCCTTCCTTTCCAGTGGCTAGTGCGACATGACATCACGTTATTCATTTGGCTCATGATATCCTCATCTGGTCAAGAAGAAGTATGACACTCACGTGGCCGGAATTCTCCAGACGAAACCATCTTCCCACGGGACTGCGCGCAACCCGCAGGTTGGTATCATGAATCCAGTTCTTAACACCCATTTTGGCCTGCTGGATAGTTTGCGACTGCTGATATAGTGCGCAGGGTATCAAGAGGCGCTGCAGCCCGTACGACGCACTATTTAAAGTGGTTGACGAGCAGTGAAGATGTCGAAACCTCAGACGCGTCGAAGGCGAAGAAAAACCATCCGGGAAACTCCGCCAACCAATTTCCTCTGATAAGCTGCACTGGTGAAAAAATTCACCTGGCCAGTCGAATCGTCAATAACCAGCTATCTCCGCCCCTCATCCTTGGCAGCCTTGGCGGGTCTGAATTATCCTTGTGCCAGCCGAGCAATTGGCCGCTTGGTTGCCGACAGTCACGTTGCCCATGGGTCTGAGCTCGGCAACTCGGCCAGTGGGGCGGATCTCGTTGAAAAAAAATTTGACAGCGGTACTGACTCATGAGATTATCTAGCGTGTAGTTATGATGAAGAAAGTGCTTGGATTTATCCGTGATCTCAGTACTCCGTGGTTTGTGTGGTTACCGAGAACCTCCAGTTCTTTGGCTTTGAACCTCCGAGGCTGGTGAAACGCCAAGCCAAGGCTGCGCTCCGTCTTCCTCTTCTTGGCACTGGGCGCACTACTCCGTATCTTATCACCATTTGTGCAGGGTCCAGCGATAACGTATAAGCGTCTCAGACAAGACTGATAGAGCGGACGAGATTATCGAATTTTAACAGCTTCATACATATCAAACTACCGAATCTTTTCTTCAACAATTATGTTCGGAATTGTACCAGATCGGCCGGTTCCGAAGACATTTCAGCCCCAGCTATTGACCGAGTGCGTTATCTACAGATCTCAGGTCGAAGGACGGGCACTGGCTTGCACCGAGAGAATGAAATTGAGCTAGCATGCTATAAGTGATATGTTTGATCAGGAGACGGCTCCTGCAATGCGCCGATACCCTAAACAGATGCCCTCGGCTTCTTCTCTGGTGTGAGGCTCTCGCGCGGCCCGAAAGTTGAGGCAAACTTGGACTTCTTT
>JAXQJV010000716.1:0-14749 GCA_037042255.1 Penicillium sp. PG106-07D
TGGATGGATGGGTAAGAAGACTGGCAAGGGCTTCTACGACTACTGATTCACGCTGTGTGTTTTGTCTGTAGCGTATGATTATTCTTGACGAGACAGACGACGCAAAAATTGGGGGTTTCCTCCCCTTGCGAGATACCTTCTGTATGCTACCAATCTTAGATACTCATTTGAATATGATCAATAAACCTTCAATAAGGGGCTCCAACTATGCTCTTTGCTCTGATCATCTATTGGAATTGGGATGACTTCTAATGACCACTCGCTTCACCTCAGCAGCGGAAATTCAGACCGAAGTCAAGAATCCACAAACTCCCAGTCATCCGAATCAGATTCGGAGACCTGCTCCAGCTCCGCCTCGGCCTCATCAGGGACCTCCTCGGCAGCGATGGGGGCATCGTGGACCTCTCCTCTGGCCGGAGCCTCTGCCGCAGGCACCTCCTCTGGCCCCTCCTCCACCCGCCGCTCCGCAACCAACGGCCTGACCCAATGCAGGGTGCAGGCGCAGGTCTTCCATCGCCAGCCGCACCGGTAGCTATACTAACAATCAGTAACCCGTTGCATACCGCGTTTTCATCATCACGGAACTTGAACTAATACGTACCAGAACTCGGCTCGGCATCCACTGCACGTCATATGGGTGCAACCCACCACCAACTCGACCATGGCATGGCAGTTATAACACCGCTGCCAGTGGCGTCGACGGGCCACATCCAGGAACTTCCCCAGAGCGGAGTCAGGCGTGCACTCCTGGCCCCGGTGCAGGAGATCCCGGCAGGTCGAGCAGATAAGGGTGCTGCAGTGCGGGCACTTCTGCACCTTCTCCTTGGCCTTGATGTACCGCGGGACGATGAACTTCCCGCACTGGGCCTTTGGGCAGTACCATCGATTGGCGGCCGGGGTTGCGTGCTCTGACGCCCGGTAGAAGTAGATCCGTCTGTCGGCAGGGTCTAGGACCGGCACCACGTGCTGGGGTGGGAATGCACGGCCACAGCAGCGGAGAGGGAACATGGCCCGGTCGTTGAAGGCGAAGCGGGCTCGCGGACGCAGGAGCGGCAGTAGGGGTGCTCGCAGGCCCCGTACACCACCTTGGAGGATTTGACCTCGTTGTCGCAGGCGGTGCAGCGTCTGCAGAGAAAACGGTGTCAGCAAGGCTTCGTACTCTCTCTGTTGCAGATGGGATATTGATACTTACGCCTTGGCGGCCTTGGCTTGCTTCGACTTCTTCAGGGCAAACTTCACTCGTGCTCTGAACCCCTTGGGCTTGGTGCGGCCGGGCTTGATTGCTCGGACCTTTCTCGGTCGATGAGCTGTGACAAGGGCCGATGCTTCCTTGCTGTTGCGAAGCGACGGTCGTTGCGGACGGATACGCCGGGCGATGGCTGCTATCCCGAGGCCGATCACTTCGATCCCGACGTTCATCAGAGGAGCGAGCCAGTCGTATTGGGTGGGGAAGAAGGCCATTTTGATGATGAAAGAGATGAAGCGCTTGATGGAGAATGAAAGACTTAATGGAAGATGGGATGGAAACACGGCGGTTGATGGTCCGTTTGAACGTGCTTGTCACAGCGCGGATGAATGCCAATGTTGATGTGCCACCGTGAGATGCGTGTCAGGAGGAAATCCCGGATGAAATCAATTATCTTTATCTCTGGCCTTCACCTTAGGCACCGGCCGGGGTGATGAGTCGCGATGATGTCGCCGGCGTGGTTTCGCTTAGTCGGCGCTTTCTGTCCAGGGCTGGGGGTAAGTATGGCTGTTGGACTCAGCACATGAATAGTGTCAAAGCCCCGACGAGGTATACAGGGGCTACGCAGGACGTGACCATGGAGTGACCCTGATTGTCCAGAGACAGGACTTGACCATGCATAGCAGCATGGTTTTTGGTAAGCTTCCATGTTGAGCTGATGATCTTATACAAACCTTGGTTATTCTCGGAGAGAACAGCTTAGACACAAGGTCGAGGAGAGAGCGTGTCAAATCAGCATCATTGGACAGCATGGAAGTCTCCAAGAAGATCAAAAAAAAACTTCCAGAAACACTTTTTTACTTTGATGAGTTGAAGTATAACCAGGGGTATACCCGAGAAGGACCATGGAACAACTCTGCATAAGCCGCCATCAAATTTGATCAGAACATCAATTGAATAAAGACTAGGGTATCATGACATGGATAGCAAACGCTCCTGAAACTCCCAAAATGCTGCAGCTTGAGTATCCTTGTCCGCAATCATATCATGCCAGCGAACCTCCGACTGGCCCACCCAGAGCCATATTCCTGATATTCTTGACGGGTGATCGCAATCTTTCCAAGTTCTTCGCGATTGCTTGCGAAACGAGAGCCGCCGAGCCAGGTGAAGCGAAGGGGACTAGGAGTTACTGGTTAGTGGTACTGTGGTTGGTATTCATCAGTTGAGGAAAGCTTACTCATCAGCACGCCGCACGCGAACAACACATTCTGACGAGGCAATCCCGCGAAGATCATTCTCCCTGGGGGGGACAAGTTAGCACGGTTGAGACCTCGATCACCAAATACGGAGTAAAATCAAACTTACAGCCGATCCATGAACCCCGGGATTAGAGAATTACCACCAACCACCAACACATTGGCCAAAAACGCAGCGTGGAGGCCAGGTGGAAGGACTGACAAGCTCTGAAGAATCATATCTGGGATACCAGCTTGCTGCATCCCAATATCACTGGGCGTAAACAGAAGTTCGGGAACGGTAAACCGCTCATTACCGAGAACCAGCACATCCTCGGACAAAATCTCTGCACTGAGGCCAGAAAGTGCCCCCTTCTTTTTCTTCGCATGTAAGAGTGGATCGTGAGGGCGCATGTAGCCCTTCTTGTGGGCATTGGGATCTGGAAGCACGTAGTCCACTACCACGCTTTGAGCTTCTTCGCGCTTGCGATTCGCCTTCCAGGTTCGTTCCATGTCTCCCTTGAAGTCGTTGCTGATGAAGCAGACTGCCTCTTTGACCTCGTTCATGATATATGTCTCGTCCACCATGTTGTATTGTCGCATAGATACGATCTCTTTGAGGTAGTTGGTGAGGAGCTTGCCGCCGACGTCAAGCCGGCGAATGGCACGTTGAAGAGCCTGGCCTTTGTATACGGGCGTCACGGTTGTATGTGAGTAACCCGAATCGACAACCAGAAGGCAATCCTTGGGCAAGATATCGGAATCGGTTTTGGTGAGAGGGTCGCCGAATAGCGAGTTGACTTCGTTCCAAGCATTGAGAGTCGAGCCTATTGATGAAAGCACAAATCAGGGTCGTCTGACACTTTGCAATTCCCGGAGGCATGTCCATTTCTTACCCAAACACCTAGCATAACCTCCGAAACCCCATTCCTCCATCACCATTTCATCCGTATTGCGCTGCAACACCGGCAAATTATTCGGCGCTTCAGTAAGAATCAAAGTCGTCTCCTCCGGAGTCCCAATACGAAGCGGTTTATTCCGCGCCGTCGCCTTTTCTTCGAAAAAAGTCTGGTCCCAAATCTCCCTCTGCGCTTCCCAGTTCACGATGTATCCCTTCTCGACAGGGCGACGGAATACCGCCTCGTTCCAGTCATTGACAGATGCAAGCTGTGCACCGGTCCATATCCGGTTATCGCGAGTCTTCACGATTGCGTTCGGTATTGAGGAGCAGTGGGAGAGGGCTTCTTCGGAGGAGGACGAGGGATCACAGGCGTAGCCTGCTTTCATTGTGTATGCGCCATTGTCGATGACGAAGGTCTTTGCGGGCAAGTGCCGAGCCGGAACCTCTGGAGTGTTCTTCGAAGCCTTCGTAGAGGTGCGTGACTTCGTTGTCACCATCTTGGCTGCTTGTTGAAGCCTTGAAAGAGTGCAAGAGTTGAAGCTCTTCAGATGCTCCGCTGGTGTTTGTCGTGTTTGTTTGAGGGTTAACTTGTGCCTGAGGCATCAATGCGGTGGTCAGTGAAACCAGTAACTGGAGATAAATTCTTTAGAAAAAGTCTTTCACTGAGTATTCATGGGAAATTTCACTCTCTGTACACTACCCCAGATGAAGATAGATGTACCTATAGCGTTTTCCATGGCTTGGGGTTAATAACCTTATTGTCGGAGCAATCCAGTAGCAGGCCACAATATATATCCACCCATACACGGCACATAAGTCACCAGTTCAAGCTCATGGCCTTGCAAGACATTAAAGAGACCTAGAAAGCTTAATCAATCCAAAGCTTGAAAGACGTAGCATAAGAAGAGACTGTGTGGAGGTTCCCACCTAGATATCAACACAAAGGAACTGATCTATAAAGCCCAGGGCTACGAGTCGCCCCGCCGAGCCCCGCGGCCAATCTCTCGATTTTCAAACTCCGCCCAAAAGATTTCTCTTACAAGTCACCACCAAAACCACAACCTTCACCTAGGCACCCAATTTTCAGCACAGTGGCAAGGCCAAATACACCTCCCATAATGGTCCAACAATTCTCAGTCATCATATCAACTACACTCACCCTCCTCGAACAATTCCAAGCCACCCTCGCTGCGCCTGCAATTGCATCCGCACAGGCACCCTTACCACAAACACCAGCCAACAAAGATGCAGACGCCAACGCCCTCCCCATCCTCTCAAACTCCGCCGCCGCGCTCAGAGCCCAGGTAACTAAACTCTCCTTGCTGGCAATTACCGCGCCCTTCACGCACTCCGCCGTCAACACAGTGCTACGCGCATGCAACGAGTCCGTCCTCCCGTCGCTGATTACGGCCGCTTTGCTGGTGACGCCGGCCGGGTACACGAAGGCGTTCCACACAGAGGTCCTCGTACTAGTCAAGACGGCGTTGGCGGAATTCGCGACGCTGGTGAAGGATGTGAAGGGGATTGCTGACGCGAAGGAGGCCTCGAAGAAGGAGGATCCTAAGAAGAAAGAGGTGGAGATTTCGAAGGGCGAGAAGGATGCTGTTACTGTTGCTGTGGGGCGGGTGTGGGATGCTTGTGATGCGGTGGCGGAGGTTGCAAGTAAGGGTGTTGTGGGGTTTGTTATGCATCGTGTCGAACAGTGGAGGGATTTGGTGCGCGATGCGGTGGAGGAGCTTGAGGATTGGGATCCTGAGGAGGAGGATGATTTCTTTGATGAGTTGATGGGTGAGGAAAAGGGTGGTGGGGAGGATGGGGATGTTGATGACGAGGAGGATCAGGATGAGGAGGAGGATACTGCGGCGCTGCAGGAGCAGAAGAAGTCGACGCTGCGCTTCCTCAAGCCTATTGCGCAGGTTTATCCTGCTATTCTCACCTACCGCCTCAAGGATGCCGGTGACAAGCCCTTGTCTTCGACTGCTGGCATTGCGAAGCTTGAGGCGTTGATGATCAATTTGCAAAGCATACCTGATCAGGTTGATGAAGCTGCTGGGGCTTTGTACGAGAGCAATTGGAGCAAGTCGGCCGAGTATCTGCAGAAGACGCAGAAGAATGCTACGCAGGCTGTGAAGTCGATCGCTGGTCCTTGGAATGCAGTCGAAAGTGCAAAAGGCGAGCAACAACCAGGCGACAAGTTCACTACTTGGTCGAAGACTTGGCTTAAGGTCATGGATGAAGTCAGCAAGCCGATTGATGCTGCAGCAAGCGAATAGAGGCCCAACTATAAGCCCACCGTTGTACATACTTCACAAAACAGTCAAAAGTGACCATACCGCTAAGAGTCAAGATGGTCTCCTGAAAGATAAATGGGATTCACAGCCACTAAATTGTAAATGTACATGAGGAAGTGAAGCGGAAGATATGGTACAAATGGCGGATGCATATGAACTGGTAAATCTCATCGGTCAGATCAGAGACCTGGCACGACGGCTTAGAAAGTGTCCACACGAGCCGCTGCGTCCTCATGCTCCCACTCAGGCAGATCTTGAGTTGGGATATGATCCTTCAAGAACTCCAGAACAGCATCAGTCCCCTTGGCAACGACTTGCCATCGGGGAACCCGGAACCGATTGCCAGCAACCTCGAACCTCCTCAACGCTGAACCCGTCCCCCAATTCTTTGGGGAGCGCTCGGCACCGAGCAGACCAATCTTTGGGGGTAGAGAGTCAATGTCGTTGTTGCTGATATCCAAGACCTGCAGGCCCTGCACTGCCTCAAACTCCACGCTGGAAAACTGATTGTCCGAGGCCAAGAATGTCTTGAGCTCCGAGTATGTCTGTCGGATGTGCGGAAGTGATCCGGTGAGACGATTGTTGGACACATCAAGGAAGTTCAAGGATGGAGCTTGCAGGAAGTTCAACAGAGGCTCAATTGATGTGAGACCAGCGGCACTTAGATTGAGACTTTGCAATTTCGGCAAATCAAGTGAAGCAGATATGAGATCTGCACCGCGGAGCGGATTGTGTGAGAGATCAAGCTCAACCAATCCATGCGCAAGGATAGTCAAAGCCGGAACAGGGAAGAAGCGCAATTCGTTATGCTGCAGGTAGAGACAGCGGACGTCCTCCGAATTGATCAACTCCATCTTATCCGATTCCAGATCGGTCAGATCAGAGTATGATCTGTCGAGAACACCACCTGGCTTGATCCGCCAACCGTTCTCCAGAGCGGGGGTTTCCGGCGCCAGCGTGAACTGGGTTGCTACTGATCCTTCATCATCTGTATCTTGAGGCTCCGGTTCGCATCGTTTCCGCAGATCCTGGATAATTTCATCGGAGCTCATGCTGAGCAGCTTCCGCTCACGAAGCGGGTTGTTGGCAATCTTGAATGTCGAGAGGCTTTCCAACAAGCCAATCTTCTCATCCACTCGAGTGATATTGTTTCCAGTAAAGTCCACCGTCTTGACGTTCTTAAGATCCACGAAGCCAGCCGGAATCTCCGTCAAGCGGTTTTCTTCAGCCGCGAGAACTGACAGAGATTGCCAAGTAGAGACACAAGGGAGGCTCTTGATGCGGTTCACATTGACGATAAGGCTGTGAAGGTTGGGTAAAGATAGCTTGTCATTGGCGGCAAAAACATCCAGTGCATTGTTTGCAACATTGAGAGACTGCAGATTCTCAAGTCGGTCCACGGTGTCTGGAATCAAAGTTCCCTCCAAATTGTTCTTGGGGGCATTCAGGGTCTTCAGGGGGAGCTTGCTCAATGCTTCAAATGGCAAGGTTACCAACTGATTCTCACCAACATCCAAGACTTTCAAAGATGTTAACTCCGACAGTGCATGTGGTAGTCTTGTGAGGCCATTGTTCCGCAGATCCAAAGTTTCCAGTTGACGGAGACGACTGATTTCTGAAGGGAAAACTCCCTCCAATTTATTGGATGCCAGTTTCAAGTCCACTAAAGAAGGAATTTCCATGATGATCCCAAGCTTGTCCATGGTCAAATCATTATTTGATAAATTGAGGAGACGCAGCTGGTGCAGTCGCCGGACTCCCATTGGTAGAGCACACAGCTTGTTTCCATGGAGATCAAGTGTCTCCAATCCGCCAAATTGAGGACCTCGCTCATCACTATCTGGGTCAAAATCCGCTAGATCGATGTCAGGGAAAACATCATCCGGGATCTCGGTCAATTCGTTGTCTGCAGCAATAAATTTGACCAAGTCCACGTTCTCAAACCAGTTGGATGAGTTCTCAGAGTCGAAATCGTACATGTTGATAACCTCTTTGGGAATCTCCGTCAACGAGAGCGCAGCAATATTCAATGCGCCTGATGCACGAGCACCCTCCACGCGCTTCTTGAGCACAGTCGTGTTGGATCCCTTTGGAAGCTGATTGAAGGGATCCTCAACATCAACGCTTTCCCATGTAGTAACGGTCGAATTGACGACAGCCGATTTCTCTCCGGCTTTGCTTGAGGCTGTGGCCGCCGCTTTCTTGGCAGCTTTTGCCTTTGCAATACTCTCCCGCAGAGCACTGGATGACTTGGACGCTTTTCGTGCCTGGTTCTCTACCTGCTGCTCTGGCGTAAGTTCGTCCTGCAGGGTCGATGCAGCCGAAACGTATCGCGAAGGGGTCGACGGCGACCTCGTAGCAGATGTGGGGTCCGTCTGGGGTTTCCTCGTCTTCCGTACTTGGAGTGGTCTTTCAGGAGGGCCCATGTCTGATAGAACGGGCTTTGAGGGTTTCTTTCCTAGAGAAGGACGAGCTGGCGAGGCTTTGGCAGGCACGCGTCCCAAGGTGCTGGCTTTCCCTGGCGCGGCTTTCTTGACCGAGGCACCAGATTCGGCAATTGCACTTCCAGAGGTTATACTTTGTCTCGCGGGTGGTAATCGCATCTTCGCGGGGCTATCACTGGCCTCTGTCACCTTCCCCGACGCCAGAGATGAAGCCGAAGACACTGACATGCGAGGATGGGAAGGCAATCGGAGCTTGGAGACGGGCTGAGACAGAAGATCATTTCCGTTTGCTTGGCCAGATGACGACCGTGACGGTGACCTTGAATAGGTGGACATGGTGGATGGGGTTCGAGATGGAGACCGAATTGGGCTGGCTCCGTTGAAAAAGCTCGATTGTCTCTTGACAGAGGCTGGCGATGGCGGAATTTGCGCAATGGTCTCAATTGTTCGTTCCGACAGCGATGGACGCTCCTCCCGTCGACCACGCGACTCATGTGCGAGTCCACTCTCCTCTCCGTCTCCACCCAAGAAGGTCGCGCCGTCTGACGGTTGTATTTCTTCTGCTTCCGTTTGGGGCTCATCCCGTCTGGGAGATGATCGGACGATTGGCTTTGTTGGCAATGAATAGCGTGGGGTCTGTGGCTTCCGTAGCGTTTCATCGGACGGGCGTCGGAGACGGCTGTGGTCTAGTCCAGGGTCGGCCTGCAATCGATCGCGGGAGGGGGAGGGGCGGATTAATTTCGATGCTGTGGTTGTTGGCAGGGGCAATCTGGATGCCGCTAGCCGTGGGATACCACTTGATGGGCGGATACTTGTCCTTGGTTGGCCATCCATCTTCGAAGTGCTCAGAGTCCCAGAGCTTGGGATTCAGGGTGATCAAGCCGTCGGAGGCTTTACGTCTCAGCAGAGCTACCAGGGGAATCCGACGGGTGCGGGGGACGTCAAGGGCGGCGGATAGGGTGGATTAGAATTAGTCCCGCTTCATGATCAAGCGCAAAAGAAAAGAGGAACCCCTGGGCCGCTGACAAATTAGGAAGAGAGATCGATTGAAGCTCGAAAAGGTTGATTGTTTACATTTGCATGTTCTCCGCGATCTCCAGTGATAGCGGCCTGAGGCATCAACCAGCAACCAGACCTCAGGGATGAAACAGGGAAGACGCACCTTCGTGCCCTGCAGATTTCATGTCACCTCTTGCAAGTACTATGTCAATCCGCACGGTCCTTCCGGATAGCCACAGGTGTCAAGTTGCTAGAAGATATAGCAAACAGGTTTGATTCTTCTCGTCCAGGTGTTGGTTTAGAATGGATGGTTAGCTGCCATGCCAGGACCCATCTACCCTCGTGACACGCATGGCAACAGTCATTATTCTTATCTGACTGTAGCATGTAAGCGGTTACTTTCAATGGTCGATCCCATTTTATATCCTGAGGGGTATTAAAATGGTCCACGATATAAGACACGGTTGTAAATGTAAAGAGGGTTGCTATAGTTAGTCCCGGGTAGTCTGTGACTATGTATGCAGTCCTGATTATATTCTGGTGTCACTGTAGATCTTTCATCCAAGTTCCATTCCTTGTTTTGCTTGGATATCGCTCATGTCGCGTGAGTCCCGACGGAGGTCTTCTTAGGCAGTTTCACTTTACTATATTCAATTCCTGCAGCTACCCATCAGACACACCGATGCCACCTGGTACTACAGTAAAAAGGCATAAGCTCTAGTCTAGAAATATTCATGAAATTTGAGTGTCAGAGTATA
The DNA here is from genome assembly GCA_037042255.1 of Penicillium sp. PG106-07D. NCBI lineage: Eukaryota > Fungi > Ascomycota > Eurotiomycetes > Eurotiales > Aspergillaceae > Penicillium > Penicillium sp. PG106-07D. The sequence goes on from JAXQJV010000716.1 coordinate 9,815, forward strand.
TGAGCATTTTCACATCCCTGGAGTACCACAAGTTGTCAATTGATGGCTCAGTACGTTGGGAGCCTTAGAGCGCTTGGTCCGATAGAATCCTCAGCTCCAGTTGACTTGGTGAGGCTGAAGATGGCTGGTGACGTACCAAGTAAGGACATGATGAAATAATGCAATAAGATGAAACCAAGCTCCGGCTGTAACTCTAGTCCAGCGTATCGGTTGCCAGCCCAACCCCCGAGCCGAATCCCGCTGTTCGCGGGTGTTTACTTGCCCTGAGCGTCCCGTGATCCACACGCTAAGCTGCATTGGGTCCAGTGGAGTCACATGTGGGTCACATGATTGGCCTAGGATTCCCAGCGGAGGCTGGTGCAAAGCCGCCGATTCCTCCCAAGTGCCCAAATTAGGCCAAATTGATTCCCTCTCCCCCAGCCGCACTTTGCTATGGCCGTTCCCAGCCTCCCAGCCCCCCTCCTCCACGATATCAACCCAAAACCGTCCCACCACCACTTCCGATTTCCCACAACCCTGCCTGTTTCTCCCTTCCCTCCCTTTATTCGATCCCCCTACCCCCCTGCTGGCCAATTCTTTGTTCCACTCCTCTCATTCTGATCTATGCTTGACATCCGATCGTCTACCAAGTATTCTTTGCGGGCGCTTCGTGTTCTCGAAGCCTTCTAATCTCCGGTATGTGACCGGCCACTATCCATATCGCTATCGATAGCGGCCTGATAAACTGACTGAGGTTCCAGTGCGAGGATCTTCTTCCCCACGGTTGACCTGATTGCCGGTCCTTATACCTCATATCTAATGCCGACACATCAATCGGTCATGTCTCAAAGCACCTTTCGCTCTCAAAGTCCCCTTGCACCACCAGCCGAGATTCTCGCCCCGGCAACCCCAGTCCGTCGCAACACTCTATCACCTTCGCCAGACCTCAGTGCTGCCGTCAAGGACCGTTCTTCTCAGTCAGACAAGAAGTTCTTGTCTCCGCCCCTGCTCTCATCATCCGACATGACCCCGCCACCTTCGACCCAGATTCCCGGAGCGCCTCTGCGCCGGTCTCACTCACGCTCCCTCAGTCCTGCCATTCTCAACTCCGCCACTATGGACAAGTCATTATGCGACGCTTACGGAGCGTCTGAGAACCTCCCCACGATTGACGAAATCGACAATGCCAGCGAGACCAGATTGCGCCAAATCGCCAAGGATCTTCTCGCTGTGGCTCAAGAGGCTCGCATGTCTGCGCTGCACTTCAAGCTCCAGAACAGTCTGGTCTCATTTGCCAGCAGTGAGGCAGTAAAGCGTGCCGAAGTCGAACAGCAGCTCGCAAAGCGCGAGGTAGAGATCCTGCAAAGCGCCGAGTATCGCAGTCGCTCGCGCCCTGCTGAGCCCTTGACCCCCAAGCAATCCTTCTCTGTTCCCACCGATGATTACTTGGCTGTTCTTCACCGATCGCAAGAACTTGAGAATGCCAATCTTGTTCTGGATCGCCGCCTTCGCAATGCTAAGCGAGCCATTGACGATGCTACTGCGCGCTCGGTGGAGCTCACTGAACAAAATGACATGCTGAAGCGACGCATTCAGGACAACCGTCATCACTTCTCCCAAATCTACAACTACGGCTGTTTGTCTCCCGGTATGCAGAACGAGCTCCACACGATATGTCGTGGCGAGCATACCGATGGCCTTGCAGCACTTCTCTTTGCCGATAAATTCACCAACCGCCACCATGAACCCCAAGGCTCACATGGCGCGCACACCTCCGTCCCCGTGACGCCCCATCAACCCCGCTCCGCTCTCCGGGATCGTCACTATCTGACACCCGGCCGAAATGGACGCGACCATTACGACAGTGACAGCACCGTTTCCCTGTCCGCTGCCGAATCTGAAGATGAGGTTGCGGAGACTGGGCATCAGCACGCTCGGACCACCGCCCCGAAGACAAGTTCTCTTCTTCAGACCAAGCTCTTCGGTCAGGTGAAGAAACCTGGCGTAGAACGTGCCCAAGCTTCCAAGCGCAAGGCTGGTTCTGGTGAGAGTAGCCCAGCCACGAAGAGATCCAGGACCAACGCAGGAGTGGGTCTGGGCATCGAGACCTAATGGCCCAATGCTCCCCACTCTTCGGCTGCACGACCGCACTGACGCTCGTGTATGTCCACATCGGATACGACTCATGAACTAGCGCTGCTTCTTGGCCTCTGGCCTTCACCTGTGACGACCTGCTTTCCTCGGGAAAGATATGAATGATGATCAACCCTGTCCGTTTTTACGGTATGCACTATGCAGTGTTTTTTTTTATAGCGATTGTGATCTTGAAGTTTTGTGTTTTTATCGGTATGTTTTCTTGCTTTGCATGGTCGGAGTGACCACAGCAGACAACGGCGTTCACCACAGGTATCATGGTTTTAGGGTGTGAGTTGGACGTTGATGCGGCCAATCCACACTGTATCTGTCCACCTCATGACTGGGTCTTCTTTCGGGTCGGTAGAATGAGGATTAGTTTCAGACTGCATCACTTTGCATCGCTGTACCATAGCAATAGAATCGATTACAATCGTCAAAACCTTTAGTGTGGCATTAGATCACGGTCAATCACGAACGACTCGGTGCATCCCTCGGCTTCGACGATATAGAGGGAGGTCACTTGTTTATTCACCCATGTCTCGAAGACTTGGATAATCAACGATGAGATAGGTCAAGAGGCCCACTCATCAGGACCTCGCACTTGACGACCGAGCATATGTCTTTGTTAGGACTGAAGTTCAAGTCACAAGTCTGGATCTTGTGTTTCTGAGGATCATCTTGACCTGTACAAACCCACGACCCAGGATATGGACTGGCCTAAAGCACTATCAGGCGGTACGGCCATAGAAACATTTCTAATTCTTCCCGGGGCTGACAAAGCTTCGAGATTTTTAATCAGATACAGGCCCTATGCGAACAGTTATAGATAGATTGCACAAGATTACTTCGTTCAACGGTCTACAGGCTTCAATTTCATACTTCGTACCGTTCAACGAGTTGCCATTTTCCTCGGACTTGCTTCTAGATTCGAACAAGATATTTTTTTGATATTGATTTCAAAGTGGTCCTACAATAACATGAACAATTTGCCCGAGTCATGATATCGAATCCAAGGTACTTTCACAATGTTCTCTAATAGTTTGATTCCAATCTCTCTCTCTCTTGGTGGGTGGAAATGCGGGCGACCAATGCTGAGTCAGCCCGTTCTGGCAAATTACCCGGAAAGGCTTAGTTAGGGCTCGCTAAGCGAAGCGGTGAGTGGTGAAAGCGGCCACACGAAAAATGGCAACTTCAGTTTCTGCCGTGAAGGGAGACTTGACCAGCAACCCTCCGACGACCACCACCCGGCTCGATCCCCATCCGTCACCATGGTGCGTTCCCTTCGATTCCTGTTTGCGAAAGAGAAATATATGGAAGGATGAAATGCTCTTCGATCACTGTGCTCGAGTTTCCGACAAGTGATCGGGGCAGTTGGAATGTTGGAAGTTCAGCGGGCTGATTCAATTGTGTGGGATTTATAGGCGATCAAGCACAACAACCAGATCCAGAAGAACCGTGAGTGCTCCCGGACAGTCTTGCAATTCGGCGCTCGTTTTGAACGAAAAACTCGAGTGTCGAATTGGATTCAAGGTTTCAATTTCAATATCAAAGGCTATGATGGGCTAACGGGTTTTCAATAGACTTCCGCAAGGATTGGCAGCGTCGTGTGCGTGTGCACTTCGACCAGGTACGACTTCGATTCCCCCCTCGAAATTCCCTTTCATCTTCCTGCCGAACGAATCTTCTGCGACCAACCGGCTTTGAATGGGAAAACTTTTGCTCGACTGGATTTGGTCGACTAACTTGCGCTTTTTTTTCTTCGAATAGCCCGGCCGCAAGCACCGCCGTCGTGAGGCCCGTATCGCCAAGGCCGCCGCCGTTGCTCCTCGCCCCGTCGACAAGCTGCGTCCCGTTGTCCGGTGCCCTACCATCAAGTACAACCGCCGTGTTCGTGCTGGCCGTGGTTTCACCCTCGCTGAGCTGAAGGTAAATTCGACCTGGCAATTGGAGCCTACGATCCCATTGAAACGGAATTGGACCGCAAGAACGTATCGCTCATCATCATTTTTTCACGCAATTTAGGAGGCCGGTATCCCCAAGAAGCTCGCTTCCACCGTCGGTATCTCGGTCGACCACCGCCGCACCAACTACTCCAAGGAGTCCCTGGTTGACAACGTCGCCCGCCTGAAGGACTACAAGGCTCGCCTGATCCTCTTCCCCCGCAAGAGCGGTCAGTTCAAGAAGCTCGACTCTTCCGCCGAGGAGGTCAAGGCCGCCAAGGCCGGTGAGGGTATCGCCAAGAACGTCGGCGCTTCCTTCCCCATCACCAACCCCGCCGTTGAGGCCGCCATCACTGAGGTCAAGCGCGACTCCCTCCCCGAGGGCGAGAAGGCTGCTTACCGCCGTCTCCGTGAGGCCCGCGCCGAGGCCCGCCACCGTGGCCAGCGCGAGAAGCGTGCCCGCGTCAAGGCTGAGGAGGAGCAGGCTGCCAAGAAATAAATGTGATAATTTTTCTGCTCGTGCTGATGATGATGATCGGGTCGGTTTTCGGATCGGGGATGAGTGTACTGTGGCATGGCGTGGCGCCTCTTCCTTTTCTCCTTTCAAACTGAATCCCTCTCTTAACCTCTCCTCCCCTATCTCCCCCTTTTTACCCCTCCTTTTTTTGTCTCTAAAAAGAAAGAACTCGGAAGATCCTCTCGAAATGCAAAACCGCCCAATTTCTCTTCAACTTCTTTCTTCTTTGGACTGTCGCTTAGTCGGCTGTCTATTTCTGGTGTTGGTGTTTGGGCTGGGCACTGGTTCGATCAACACAGAACCTGCTACGGTCGTTTTGTGCATTGGGCGCGTTTCTTCCCGCTGGGCTTTAGGGGCGAGGAG
>JAXQJV010000717.1:0-14691 GCA_037042255.1 Penicillium sp. PG106-07D
GAAGATGAGAGGAGAGAAAAGAGGAAGATGATGGAGAAGGAAGAGAAAAAGAGGGCCCGGGGAGGCGCGAATATAGATGTACATTACTACACCCAGCCCTGAGCCCAGCCCATCCCCGATGCTGATGTCGTGCTACGATATATACCCCAGCCGCAAACCGCAAAAGCAAAGAAAAAAAAATTCCCGTGTAACGATGGCACGCTCGTCGGCTGTTGCTGCCGTTATGATTCATGAAACTTAGGCACTGGATGGTGAAAATAAGGCTCCGCTTGAACTTTGGAGTGGTGGCATGGATATCCAGGGCTGGGCTCGGATGCCGAGTAAACCTTGGCTTGGGAGTTCGTCCAGCACGTTCTAGGTTCTCTGCTGGGTATACCTAACTTGTAACTGTACCTTGGGCCGCGTTTTGTGGTTCTTTGTGTGGTTGGTTCGAGCGTTTGAATTGACTCTGAGCTCTCCCGGCTTGGACGCTCCAGACTCCAGGGAATGGGACAATTGTCATGGTGTCATGCATTTGTTATCCCCGAGGGGCACGTTCGGCCGAAGCCGGTTTTCTTTCCAATCTTTTGTTCTCGTCATTCCTCTTTGTTGAGCAACTTAAGTTTCAATGTCATTGGTGCGCCGAGTTCTTTTTTCAGGGGTTCCATGGGTGCTTGGACAATGGACAAAAGCTCAGAGTCAATTGGGCGGAACACTAAAAGGCCAGAGCTTCGGGACCGAAGTTTGGGTCGGGCAGCTGGCTTGGAGACTTGGAACTCTGGAAGAGGCATGCTTCTATGAATAGATACATGACGATACACTGGATCGATGATCGAATTTGATGGAATCTATGACATACGTGCTAGTCGACTCAGCTGAGCTCTTGAAGAAAACAAAACGTGCATCGTATTTCATGGCTATCGTGATAGTTCATGCCCTCGTATTCAGCGCCAAGCACCACACTAGCGAACGCCACCGAGAACAGAGCAGTCCACGACCCAAACTTTCCAAATGTATCTTACTTCCGAGTTTCTCGGCCCAAATCAAAATGTCATCGAGATTCCATCGACACTAAGCCCACTAAAATTCCGTATCAAGCCGCAATGGACCCCCGTTCGCGCCGTACCCACACACTAAACTCGCTGTCGAGCAGCCGCCAAACTCTCGCGTGGGAAAAAAAAAAGCCCACTTCACCATGTGGGCCCCAGCCGAGCTCGTTGCTCGTCCCGCAGCGCCCTTGCCAGCCGGGCGACCTCGTCCGCCACTACACGATGCCGGGTCGCAGCAAGCCTCAGCAATGCAAGGGGGCTCGTAGGGTCTGCGCTAGACGAAGCCGAAGACGAGGGGTCTGTCGATTGATCGTGCGAGCTAGAGCTTGACCCGGCACCGAACAGCCGCGTGCTGAATCCGGCATAGCTCGATAGCGAGTGCAGCAGGCCCTCGCCACGCTGACCCGCTGTATCTACAAGGCGGTTCTTGTTTCCCTCCAGCATTGATGCCCGCAGCGTCTCACGGGAGACAATGCCATCAACAGCTTCGAGATGATCATCCAGCGTGGCAAACCGCCCGCCCAGCGACTCGGCTTTATTTCGCAACTGTGCTCGCAGGCGATCGAGATACTCCGCGCGCCGGCGCAATTGTGCGGCGAGCCTGGTATCCCGTGCGATTGAGGTCGGCCCCCCAGGCTCCAAAGCCAAGGGGGAAGCTAGCAGGCTGTCGACCGCAGAGCGCAGATCTGCGCGCAGCGAGTCGAATTCCCACGCTGCGGCGCGAAGCGCTGCGTCGCTGCCCTGGAATTCGAGAGCTAGTGCGTTGCGGGCCTCGGGGAGGGTTGTCTGTAGGTTTGTTTGTAGGGTGGAGAGGGTGGACTCGCTGTCCTTGAGGGTTTGTGAGAGCGGGGTGAGGGTGGATAGAGTGCTGGTGAAGATGGCTTGGAGGGTGTTTTGCGCGACGATGATGGTTTCTTCGGGGGAGAGGGGTGTACTGGTAGGGTGGAAGGGGTTGGAGGGGAGATCTCGCGCGTGCAGGGGCACACAGCTGGCCGGGTAGGTGGTCTTGATTGTTCGGAAAGTGCAGAGATCTTGTGCCTGGTAGATCAGTTCGGGGAGGATGAGGAGGTGCATGATCAAAGCGATGAGGAGGGTGTTGATGGCGGTGCGGAGGAGGGCGCGCTGCGCGTGGTAGAGGGATGAAAGCTTGTCGATCACGTTTGGTTCCTTCGAGTGATGGCCTAAAGCTGACGAGCCTGCGTCGGATGCTTCGGTTGCGCTCTTGGACTGCTGTGGCTGCTTTCCACTAGGTGTGATCTTGCGGCGCTTCCTCATGTGCGGGGACCTCTTGTCCGCGGATCGTATGCGCGGTGCTACCCAAGATGCCTCCGAGATGGGGACCTCGTGAATGGACGGCATGACAAGTTCTGGACCAGACATGCTCCATGATGAGGTGGACGAAGTCAGCGACTCTGACAGCTGCCTGTGATTCTGGCTCTGGTTCTGATTCTGGTCCAGCTTGGGCTCCGGGCTGTTGTTCGCTGGCTTGGCGATATCAACTTGCTTTTCTTTCCTCGGCCGCGGGGTCGGACTTGCGGGGTCGTTGGTAGGTGCAGAGCCGGCTTGATCATCTTTAATCGATACTGTCGATGCGACAACCCATGACTCGCCTAGCACGGAGCGGTCTGGGGTACGTGGTTGCGCTATTGACATGGCGCCGCAGACATGTCGCGATGGACAACGGTGCACTTTGGGCGGAAGGATAATGGGGAGGGTCAGTGGCTAGGGTTAGTAGATGAGGGTCTGATCTGTAGCTTCGTAGTTGCAGCACTTTCCGTCGCATGGGACTCTGCTAACTAGCAAGAATTCGATGCCCGCAAGGGATGTTGAAATGAAGCGCGACGGTTTCACGCGCAAAGTGGGGCAGTGAGGAACCGTCTGGCGGCACGCTTTAACAGGCTAAACAACTAGGTAGGACGGTCACTATAGCAATGTTCGATCTTAACAGGGTGAATCTGCAGAAGGATGGAAATTCTTGAAGATTTCACCATAGATTATTGTCACGGGCATTCATCGACCGACCCAGTTCTTTGGGGACTTCAATGTACCAATGGTATATTGGGGTCAGGTCTTTACCCAGCGTCGGGCGCTAACACCCGCAATATATCGATTTGCTCAACATTTCCAAATAGCTATAGAGACCTTGGATACAAGTTCTTTAACAAGGTAGCCGGAATAGAAAAATATCGACTATGCTCCTCTTACATATTCATCCAGATACCTTGAAAAATGAATAGGCCAGGCTATTCGGACTCAAAGAAGGATAGTACGATAATTGCGCGATGGCCGCTAGTTGCAGCCGTAGAAAGCAAAAAGTCCGGATCGCCAGGAAAACCGCGGCGGAGAACTGAAGAAGGACCGTCCTCCGCAACGCAACCATGCGCGCAGTCACTCGGCTACGGCCACGTCTCATCTCACGGCCTGCCAACACTCGACCGCGACAATGGCCCTCTGCAAGAACGCAATGGCTCTCATCCACCGCATCTCGCCAATGTGGGTGCGCTGATGCAGCCAATGGCCGACCCAACTCCCAAGCTCCCTCAATACCACCAACCGACCACCGAGCGCTAGGGACCAGCCAGGAGCTCTTCACCTCGTCCACATATAGCCCCGGCTCGCCTCTCTTCCTCCCCAATGGCACCCACGTCATCAACAAGCTCATCTCCTTCCTCCGCACCCAGTACCTGCAATACGGCTTCCGCGAAGTCCTGACTCCGACCATCTACAAACGCTCCCTGTGGGAAGTCTCCGGTCACTGGCAAAACTACAAAGATGATATGTACGAGGTGACCGGCCGCGGTGCGACCGGCGAGACAGAGGGCGAACTCGGCGAGGACGAGTCGTACGGCCTGAAGCCCATGAACTGCCCGGGCCATTGCCTGCTGTTCAAGTCGCAGAACCATTCTTACCGGGAGCTGCCGGTGCGCTATGCGGATTTTAGCCCGTTGCATCGCAACGAAGTCTCGGGCTCGTTGACTGGTCTCACGCGCGTACGACGCTTCCACCAAGACGATGGACACATTTTCTGCCGCCCTTCACAGATCAAGTCGGAGATTGCCTCCGCGCTGGGATTCGTGGAAATGGCTATGACCACGTTCGGACTTGGGCCGTACCGCTTGGTGCTGTCCACGCGGCCGGAGACGGATTATATTGGGACACTGGAGATGTGGGACAATGCGGAGGGCCAATTGCGTGAAGCTTTGGATAGCACCGGGCGTAAATGGGCATTGAATGAGGGCGATGGTGCGTTCTACGGGCCAAAGATTGATATCCAGCTCCAGGATCAGGCGGGCAAGTATCACCAATTATCTACTATTCAGCTCGACATGAACCTGCCCCAGCGATTTGGACTGGAGTATCAAGTTGCAGAGGGTGAGGAGGACTACAACCCGGCAACGCCTGGATTTGCGACACCCGTCCTCGTGCATCGCGCAATCTTCGGCTCCCTCGAACGATTCTTGGCTCTACTCATCGAACATCATGGTGGCCATTGGCCATTCTGGCTATCGCCTCGTCAGGGCATCATCTTGACTGTTAATCAGGATGATGCCGTCGTTCGCCGGGCGCAGGAAGCTGCTGCGCTGTTCTCCGGGTTCAAGGTCCTGCAAAGCGACGGGACTGCTGCCCCCCCTCGTCCTCTTTCCTCGGTCGATTCCACATTCCTGGTCGATGTCGATACCAGCGCACAGACGCTGAGCAAGAAAATCCAGCGAGCCAAGCAGATGAAGTATAACATGATCTTCATTCTGGGCTCACGCGATGTTGCTGAAGGTGGTATCACCGTGGACGTCACTGGGCAAATGCAAAGCAAGACAGATCCCGAAGCCCAGCAATTTCAGTCGCTTATCAAGTCTCACTTGGGGGAAGATGCGCTGAAGAATCCCCGGGCAGTGAAACTCAAGCTGAATGAGGTGCATCCATTGCTGGTGCAATTCGAGAGGAATTTCCTGTGATTGTGCTTTTAAGCGTCCCTATCCCCCTTTGTACCATATACACCGCATTTTTCACGATTCCCACAACAATGTATATCAATTACTCTAGTTTTAGGCGCGGAATCAGCCCATGCATTCGAATCCACCATGTATCCATATTGCGCGGTTAGCCTCGGCGACAGATGTTCGTCGTAGGCCCAAGTGCTCCGAGTTCGGGGATGCGCCTTGTATAGCAACAAGTGGTCTTTGATGGCATATATGCTTGCCACAGCTTCCAATCTTAAAGATGTAAGCATGCAAAGGTAGGAAAACTTAAGAAAAGAGGAAGTATCTCTGATTCGTTCGTCTCGCCATCAAAACTCTATGGAGATCGCCACTAAATCCCCAAGGGCGTCGCTGACAGGGCAGATATCATGTGACTCCGCTGTCGGCGCCAAAAAACTCGGCGTCATGGATGATCGCGCCCTTTCGATTGAGTCACAAATTCCCTATTCTCCATTGGCCTCGCTGCTGTTGGTTTTTAAAAGGAGCTCCCTGACCCAATCTTTGCGTGTCAACTATATCCTTTATATCCGACCAGACTGCACTTTGTTTGCTAGTCGTTGTCATTTCCTTTTTATCGTCTCTTATCACCTTTCCCCCGCCGTATACCCCGCCAACCGCCAATATGCCGATGTACGTCCACTGCGCGACAGCCTCCAGGGCTGCATACATCCTGGCAATGATTTGAACGAGTTACTCAGATGCTAACTTACTCTCTCAAACCAGGCTCAAGGATCCTTCAAAAAAGTATAAGCCATACAAGCCGCTCAACCTCCCCAACCGGACTTGGCCGGACAAGCAAATCACCTCCGCACCACGATGGCTTGCAACGGATTTGCGCGACGGAAACCAGTCTCTGCCCGACCCAATGGACGGCGAACAAAAGTACCGCTTCTTCAAGAAGCTGGTGGAACTCGGTTACAAGGAAATTGAAGTCTCCTTCCCGTCAGCATCTCAAATCGACTTCGACTTCACCCGCCGCCTCGTTGAAGAGCCTGGTCTCACCCCCGACGATGTCTGGCTCCAGGTTCTCGCTCCCTGCCGTGAGGATCTCATCCGCCGCACCGTCGACTCCCTGAAGGGCGCTAAGAAGGCCATTCTGCACATTTACCTCGCCACCAGCCCCTGCTTCCGCCAGATCGTGTTCAACATGGACAAGAAGGCCAGTCTTGAGAAGGCTGTGGCTTGCACCAAGTATGCTCGCTCAATCACCAAGGACGACCCATCAACAGCTGGCACAGAATGGCAATTTGAGTTCTCTCCAGAGACCTTCTCGGATACCGAGCCTGAGTTTGCTGTTGAGGTTTGCGAGGCCGTCAAGGCTGCTTGGGAGCCGACTGCTGAGCACCCCATTATTTTCAATCTGCCCGCCACTGTTGAAATGTCTACTCCCAACGTCTATGCGGATCAAATTGAGTACTTCTGTACTACGATGACCGAGCGCGAGAAGTTCGTTGTTTCTCTCCACCCCCACAACGACCGTGGCTGTGCTATTGCTGCGGCCGAGCTCGCCCAGATGGCTGGTGCCCAGCGTGTTGAGGGTACTCTGTTCGGTAACGGAGAGCGCACCGGTAATGTTGATCTCGTCACCCTCGCCCTCAACCTGTACACGCAAGGTGTCTCACCCAACGTGGACTTTTCCGATATTCCTTCTGTTATCAAGCTGGTGGAGGAATGTAATAAGATTCCAGTCAACGAGCGCTGGCCCTACGGTGGTGCTCTGGTCACAAGGTTAGTAATCGCTTTTGCATTCGCATAGCGCATCTGTACTAATATTTTCTCCCACTTATAGTGCCTTCAGCGGAAGTCACCAAGACGCTGTCAAGAAGGGCTTCGCGCTCCGCGAGAAGGCTGGTGCCACGGACGACGATGAGTGGGTCATGCCCTACCTTCCTCTCGACCCGAAGGATATCGGACGAAACTACGAGGCCGTCATCCGCGTCAACTCCCAGAGTGGCAAGGGCGGAGCTGCTTGGATTATTCTGCGCACTCTGGAGCTGGATCTCCCCCGCGGTCTCCAAGTCGAGTTCAGCAAGGTTGTTCAAAGGGAGACCGAGAGGGTCAGCCGGGAGCTCCGACCCTCCGAGCTCGTCACTCTGTTCGAGGACGCCTATCACCTCAAGTCCAACCCTCGCTTCAACCTTATCGATTACAACATTACCACCGATCGTTCCCAGTCTCCTGCGCCTCCTGAGCCTGGCAAGGCTCTCAACACTAAGAACCTGAAGCGTCGCTTCACCGGTGTCATTGAGATCGATGGTGTCCAGCATGCTATCACCGGCACTGGTAACGGTGCCATTTCCGCCCTTGCCGCCGCTCTGTCCACTCTGGGCATTGATCTCGACGTTGTGGATTACAAGGAGCACTCCATCAGCCAGAGCAACGAGGGTGGTCTGGGTCGTGAAGTCAAGGCCGCCACGTACATCCAATGTACTGCCGCCGGCAGCAAGAACCAAGTATGGGGTGTTGGTATCCACGGCGACGTGGTACAGGCTTCTCTGATTGCGCTGCTCAGCGCTGCTAGCTCCGTGAGTTTAGCCCACGCCCCCGCAAAGAAGCTATAACAAGCCAGACTAATACCCTCTAGTTCCTCACCTCTCGCGCTGGCTCCCCAGCTCCCTTCCGCCCTATCCGTTCCAACACTCTTACGAATGAGGACCTGCAAGCTCTTGAGCAGCTGACTGGTTCCCCCGAGACTGCGGCTGCTAATGGCGGACTCAGCGCCAAGGTCAACATTGACGGTCTGACTCGGCAAGCAGAGCAGCAGTAAGCTGCCGAAAAGTTTTGATGCTTTGAACAGGTGTAGCAAATAATGCATAGTTTATATGAATTCTGTGAAATCAATTGTGATGTGATCTCTGTCTGAAACTTTGTGCCTCGCCTGAAGTAGGGCATTTCATTTACCGTTTTTCCTCCGCTCGGTTGGGCTTTTCTGAGCTGCTGCTGCCCTGTCTACAGGTGATGGCGCTTCGGGTCCCATTGAGTGCATATCAGCCCTGGCTTGGACTCGGTGATTTGATCGGCAAGTGCGACTGGCTCTGTCGATTACACGAGGACTCGTGATGCTAATTACTGCATCAGGCCCTTAGGCCGTGTTTACCTTGTTTGACTTAGCACAAGCACGTTATATCCACTCATTTCATTACCCTCTTAAGAAAGATAAGCAAGCCTACTCTGTTCTAGGGTATGTTCATGGCATCAGACCCTCACATTCCCATACTTGCTAAGCAATGGAGGGCCTGGTACTCCGGACTCTGCCTTGCAGGGGTAACCCCTGACTTGCTCGGTCCCGCCACTTTACTCAAATTCGACCTTTATCTTTTCAACCACATTCGTATAGTAAAGCTTATTGGGTTGGGCTCAACCCGAGAATCGTAGGTCAGGCGCCGCACAAGCCTTTACGGCTACCTATTAGATACTCTCTGCACATTGTCAATCTTTTAGATCCGACCGCTATTTCTCTAGCAAGATCAGTACTTGTTAGAGTTAAGTAAAGCGACTACATGTTTCGCGAAAAAGCCCAATATGAGAGATGTAGGTGCTTGGATCCGAATCCGCGGATTTAGCCCTTGAGGGCGACGAGACGCTCTGCTGGCCGGTTGGAGCCGAGCCCAGGGTAGTGGCATGGGATACACACGCAAAACTGATGTACATGCTGGTAAATTGAATATCGGGACTCGTGGGAATGGAGGTCACCTGTGATTCATACCTAACTATTGACTACGATTATCATTATTAGCTACAAGGAAATGAAAGTCCCCGGGGATCTCAGTGGCCGGAACTTCATGAACATTTGTTAGGTAGTTTTTGGAAGGCTGTTGACGTGAATGGGGTATGTGATTGCTATGTACACGAACAGGCATATGCAGAACATAGCAGAACAGGAAATGATGTGGATCAGGACTCGGGGGAGATGCGAAGAAATCATCGAGAGACGAAAAAGAGAAATGGAATGCTAAAAAAACAGGTCAAAAGGAAAAGAGGGCGGTTGACAGCGAACGGAGAAGATCTCACATAACAACAATCGCTTCGTTAACAAGTCTCAAAAGGACATGCGCTTTCTTTGCACCGTGATATGCCATGTACAGACACCGACACCACTACTCACGACTCATTTTCAAATGCGCTGGCCAGCATTGGAGGGCTTTCGATGACCATCTTCTCCACCGAGGGCAGACTGGTATATGAGAGCCTCCTGGGGCCAGTCGTCGATGATGCCACTTTCCTGCGTCCCAGGGCGTGATGTTTGTTGGTGTCCGGGAACTGCGACACCTACGTCTTCTCCATAATAGCCTGGCTGTTCACCGGGAAGCGAACCCTGCCTGGCTGGAGGATACCCTGCTCCGGATGGAACGGAGTCACGCGGTAGCTTCTCAGTAGGGCTATTCATCATGTCGAAGCTGAACCGGAAATCACGGCTGGAACCAGGACCAGCTTCGTTGGCAGGCTCCACCATGTCGAAGTGCTGTTTATCAGATTGATAATCGTAATGGTCATCGCCCTCCTCTAGCGTTGCGGACTGTGGCTCCTGGATGTGAGGTACAGCAGAAGTCGGCGCAGGGACAGGCGTCGAGGACACAAAGTTCTCAGTGTGAGTATCAAGCTCAGGCAGAGTTACAGGCGGCATCTCCCGGTACGACTCCTGCAGGGTTACAGCTCTGTCCTCCGGGACTGCAGTGGCAGGGGATCGTGGCACGGCAGGCATGTCGGCATCGGGAACGATACTAGACTGCCGGAGGCTATGGCCCATGGTGCTTCCAGGCTTGGAACTGCGGCTGGCACGGTGCTGCATCAGATTGAACGGGTGGTCATCGTCCAAGTCGCGAATGCTAAATTGAGCAATCGTACGCAGCTTGCGCGTCACCCAAGAACCTAGAACCTTTCCGCGCTGCTTTTCACCGAGGCGCGAGCGAGGGAAATCCCCATGTGAGACGAAAGCGACAATATCTGCGACAACCTGGTGTTCGCCCAGGATTGTGTCGACAATGACAGGAACAAGAGATGCCAGGAATGACTTGCGATTTACCTCGACGACAACGACGATCAACCCACCTGCTTGGAAGATGGCACTAGAAATAATTCCTGGTTAGCAAAATGAGAAGCGAAGTACAATACAGCGGGAAACTCACCATCCTCCCTTCATAATATTCCGGTGGCACCTTTCAACCGAGTTCTCGATATCCATGGGGAAGTGGTTCAGACCGTTGACTTCAAACGTCTCGCCGATGCTTCCCAGAACGAACAGCACCTGCATCTCAACAGGCTGTCCACCAGGGCCAATGGGCCGAGTGACCGTGTGCAAGAAACCGAGGTCTCCAGTTCGGACGTATGGTACGTTGGGATCGCCATCTGCGACGCGACCATTCATTCGTTCAGCGTCAAAGTCCTGCGTGGACTTGTAGAAACCCTTGGCACAAGCATCCGATTGGACCCAAATCTCGCCGTACTCGCCAACATGAGCTAGTGTGCAGGTTTCCGGGTTGACAATCGCAATTTGAGTGTTGACAGGTACCATTCCAGAATCTTGGACCACCAGCGCTGTTGGATCTGCGTCAATATCTACGGGATAGATGAGGCCGCGGCGAAGGCTGCGAAGATCCAGGCAAAGCTCAATCGGTTCAATGCACATGTATGACCTCGTCACGATCATGGGATTGAGAACATGGGAGTACACAACGTTGATTGCGGTACGGTCCAGGCCCGCCGACGCAAAGTGCAGCCGTGTCTTCTGGTAGATGTCGACTCTGGGTCGGCTCTCGGCAGAAATCATCAGATTCTTAAGTTCCTGCAGTTGGAAGCCTTTGCCAGCCATTGTGCTCATGGCATAGTCCAACATCTGACTTGTGGCATAAGTGTCCTTGATCTTATACCGCGCAAGTGTCACAAACAGTGTCATTGGGTTCTGAGCAAAGTCGACGGGGGAGACAAGGTAGGTGGGAGCACCGACGTAGACACCCATCAGGCACGTATGAAGGAATCCAAGACCCAGAGTGCTGCGCACACTACCAAGGACTGGTCGTGAGCTAGTCATCTGACATGTCTCTTTCTGCACCTTGCACATGCCCAAGATGGTATCATGCCCGATTTGCACTGAAATCCGTCGTTGATCGGGAGTCCAGTAGGTCCAAACAAGGGCAGCCTGGTTACCCTGAAGCCAAGCATCCTTCACAGTGTAACCAAGCTCACGGCAGCCGTGGGATTGCTTTGAAGGCTTGGTGGTGTTGTAAATAGCCGGTACGCCAATACGAAGGACCTGTGCAGATTGCTTGATATGTTGAGAGACAAGCTTCTGTCGCATCACGTGGTCAACGTCGGTGTTGACGATGATAGCCTTGACATTGAAATCGCCGATCAAGTGCAGGAACGCTGGAGCGTCCTCAGAGAGACGGTTCTGGTCAATGGGGGCGATCGGAATAACAACAACACCCAAGCAGAAGCATGCATGAACGGCAAAGATGTAGTCTTCCGAGTGGGTGTACATCAAGATCAGATGGTCACCGGGTCGAACCTTGACCTTATTCTTGAGGTAAGTTGCGACTGCAGAGACCTTCAGATCAAACTTCTTCCAAGTGATGCCCTTGCCTTCCTTACCACGGCCATCGATAGAGCAATAAGCGAGCTCTTCGGCCTGGCGTGAAACCCGCCACTGGAAAAGATCGACGATCGTCTTGAACTGATTGAGCGGAGTAGAAGTTCGGTCATCCATGACGACATCCCGGTAGTCCACACCAGAATATTGTTTCTCTTGGTAAGCCAAGATCTCTTGTCGGGACGCCAGAGCAAGGGGCGACCAGATGCCTCCCTCAGGGTCGACACCGACAGGCAAATTCATCACGGATCGCTCCACACCAAACTTGACATGTACGGCCTGCAACATACCGGCCTCAAAGTCCTTGCGGCACAGCATGTTGCCAATCTCCAGTCTACCATTCTTGGTCACTCGCGGAAGGGTGTTGGGGGCGGTAAGTAAAACACAATAAACTCGAAGATGGTGTTCCTGATAGAGAACCTCCATGCAGCGTTCAGCGAGTGAATCAAGAAGAACAGAGTCTAGCTGACGCGGAGGTCCACCAGAGGCTGTAGGCGCCGTTGACGCGGCGTACGACTCCAGGACAATGACGGGGAGATGCTCTTCATTTACAAAAACATCAAATGCTGTGCAATCGTGGATCTTCGGCACTTTCTTCAGCAGGCTGACGACCAAGTGCTGAACAAAGAAGTAACGGTGTTCGGCAATTTCCTGACCATGTTCGACCCATTCAACCTTCTGGCGTAGTCTGTCTTCATACAGCCCAAGCACGAAGACCTTGCCTTCAATCACGCAGCCTAGCAGACCGGTGCGCAGAAACTCAGGCTCGACCAGGACCGGAGTAGGATTGGCATCTTCAAACTTGTAAGGACGGGCATGGAAGATGGCCTCTGTGTGCTTGGGTAGTGCCCAGAAGCCCCCCGACAGCGACGGGGAATCCACCCAAATTTCACCAATGACATTTGGCGTGCAAAGGAGATTTGTCTCAGGATCGACGATGGCAAGCGTAGCATCCGGAATTGGATACCCAAAGGCACCGACTCGAACAGTATGCGGCATGGTACTGGCATACCTCCGAGCGTCTTCTCCCATTGCCACCACAACAATTTCATTGCTTTTAAGAGCCTCCTTGTCAAGGAGGACCTCGCCAAGGTCGTTCTTCGTGGTTTCCTTTGGAGCCGAGACGCGAGAGCCACCGCCCAGCAAACTGCTGCCAAAGCCAGTGTTGGTGTCCGATTTCTCGAGCTTTTCGTCTTCTTCCTTTTTCTCTCGTCCTGCTGGGTCCATTTCGTGGGTCAAGACACATCCCATTCGCTCTTCGCCACCCAGCCAGTCGCGTACACTGATGACCATTCCACCGTGCTCAGGTAAACAAAGCATCGGACAAACGATCTCTCTAGCACGTGGGTTTCTCATCGGTCGCAGCCATCTGTCGGACAAGATCTCGTGGAACTCGGAATCGACAGTGATCGTGTCGATTAAGCAAAGTTTCACGCTGGCAAAGTTGGGTTCCGAATTCTTCTTGAAATGTCTGGTGGCCATGGGATCCTGTTGGTAGTTGTATGCAGCAATTTTCAGTCCAGAGTAATCCGCAGCCATGATGGTCGCCCTGTATTTTGTGACAAGATGAGCGTACAGACCAGGGGTCTCAACCGCTCGATCCTCGTGCCATACGGTGGTGTGGCCGCCGTAGACGGTTAAGAGAACACCTAGAATCATGCCAATTCCTTGTCTTGGGTCAAGGTAACTGATAATTGTTTCACCTTTGGTCGCGAATTGCCTGGTACTGGAGTCCGTGGGTACAGTTGACACAATAGCACTCAGACAGGCCATCTGGTGCATTATGGTTCGGTGGCTCATCACAACACCGCGCATATCGCCAGTCGGAGCCCGCGCAAATTCGATAAATGCTAGATCAGGAACCACGAGGGCAGGTGTGTCGTCTTTTTTCTTGGGATGGAAACTACCAAACTCATTGGTTTTCCACCATTCAACACCACGAGGCCAATTGAGCTTCTGCGCCGTGATGTCGCGTTGGAACCCCTTCAGGTTGTTCTCGGTCGTCAAGGCTAAATGAGCTTGCGTTGACGTGAGCACCAGATTCAAGCTTTGATAATCATCAAGACTGTTGATGGGAACGGCAACCACTCCTGCGATGAAACAGCCCATGAGCGCAACGGCAAATTCGATGATTTCAGCCTCGCGGTAGATCAGCGCAACACGATCTCCACGGTACAAGTTGCTCTTGTCGCGAATAACCTGCGCGACCTTCTCTGCGCGGCTTGCCAGCTTGTCCCACGTGATAGAAGCGATTTCCTTTCCCTTCTGATCCAAAACCCAGTATGCAGGCTGTTTCGGGTGGACTCGTGCGCGGTGGCGAAGAACCGTCGGGATGTTGTCAAAGTTTGACATGGGGATGTTCTTGTCATGGGGGTCATTCACTGCGAAGGGAATGTCGCGAGGCTCGAGGGGTAAGAGATGCTCAATGGCCGGGCCATGGGGCAGTTCGGAGGGAGGTATGAACGGCGGCGCCATGTTCGCGGTTGGTGAGAAGGCCTCTCCTGATTGAGAATAGCGATGAAAACCACCACCATAACTTTCCCTATAGTCATCATGCTGCTGTCCAGCAAAGTCCGAGAAGTAAACCTGCTGAGAATCCAACATCGTCGACTGTCGCGTGACCCCACCGGAAGCTGGATCGTAGCCTCCCATGCCATCATCCATGTACTCGGGCTGAGTGTATTCAGGCTGAGCATATTCCGCTTGAGACTCAGGGTTGAAAGCGTAGTTCTGGCTCATTAGAGTCGCAGTGCGCGAGCCATCTTGGCCTTGCGAACCGGGGACTGGAGGTTTGGGAAGAAAAAGCGAATCGTAAGAGGCTGTCGACGGCATTCGATCTAGAGATTGTAGCATGCCCGTACTATCTCGCTCGTGAGATCCGGTTGGGGCCGGGGAAGCGTTCTGTGCGTCCGCGCTGACCCGGTGGTTGTACCCAAATGTTCCGCTTGTCTGCCTGCCATCATATCCACCCGCATATGTTTGAGAAGTGATGGACGGCTGCGAAGACTCGGCGGTCGGCGGTCGAACGCTCAATATAGCCGGTGGAGTGAACTGGGTGCCTTCGGATGGCCTCGCATAGCCCGCGGCTGCGTGGGAGCCG
>JAXQJV010000718.1:0-15731 GCA_037042255.1 Penicillium sp. PG106-07D
ATTATGTTTGTAGAAATTCTAATAGGCTCAACCATAGTTTTGGGAACTACATTATTTTTAAAAAATGAAACTGAAAAGCGACAGGAAGAAGGAGCTCATCAAGGTTCGCGGATTCCAAGTCGCACCGCCTGAATTGGAGGCCGCGCTTCTTTCACACCCCCAGATCGTTGATGCTGCTGTGATTGGCATCACGTTGCCCGGGGCGGATGCGGAGTACCCTCGGGCATATGTCGTCCGACGCCCCGGCAGTGAAGGCCAAAAGCTCACTGAGCAAGAGGTCCAGAAATATGTCCTGACACGGCTTGCTCGGTACAAGGCGCTGACGGGTGGTGTTAAGTTTGTTGGTTCGATTGCCAGAAATCCCAGTGGGAAGATTTTGAAGCGTATTATTCGAGAGGAAGCAAAGCGCGAGATCGAGGCTGGTCAGATTAAGCCCCACTTGTAAGTGAAGAGGTGCTTGCTGTGCCTCAATTAGACGGTCGCATGTTATATTCTGAGATTTGTTTCGTTATCTTTGAGCTCGTCATTTCACCTGTCAATGTTGAATTTTCAGATACAATAAAATTCCATCTATGGTCTTGACCAACGTCGTTAAGAAGTTCAAAAGAGAAACCTTAAAGGGAGAGATATCGTCCCATCTACGTGCTCAGAACAGTTGTTTGTTGATAGAAAATGTCTCTCAATACTCGTGGGTTGGGGAAATGCCATGACTATCAAGGGACATGGAAGTAATCTAACGGCTCAACAAATGACGTTCACTCATCACGCTCACTGTGAGCTCTCGGTGCTATGGTCGTCTGAAAATAGCGAATATTGACGACTTCCTCAAACTTGCATGACCCTGAGCAGTCGGTTGCAGTTCACCAATGAGAAGTCGCTCTTTGTACTTGCCCAGAACCCCAAGACGGTGGTACTTCTTGAATTTCTTCGTCGCATCTTGGCCTGCTACTCCTTGTAGAACTATCGAATGCGTAAGATATGGTGCCCTTCTACTGTGCTCTCACGGGAAAACAACTTACCTTTTATACCACCAGGGTGCTCGTGCAAAAATTGGCTCAGATCGTAGACATCGTTCTCGATGATCACCCAGATATCGCCCTCTCGCGTGTGCTGGGCAACCTCATATCGTGAGTACACCGCTTTGTTGGTATTGTCGAGCTTCTGCAAATCCATCGCTGCCCGAACTTCGTTTGCGAAAGAATGGGAGTTGATAAATTGCCCTACACAAGGGGGATGATTTCCAGCCATATCGTGGCATTTTGATCCCCGCAGGTACTTCCACCCTTGCTCATGGCACATGAATCTAACCGCAGCCGCGGTCTACAAGGGTTAAAACGGGCCGAGTACCACCAAGAGCCGCTTACCATACATGAATGGGACGAGTAAAGAAACTATGGTGAGCACCAAAGATGTGCCTGGAGCACCCGGCCTTGCAACTGGATGCCATGTAGCTAGCTAGCTTATTGATGAGCCTGCAATCCTATGTACCAGTCACACAGAATTTCATGTTGTGCACTACTAAGTGGTAATTCGCATTATGAACAATCAGCTTCCAGGTCTCTATTGCATCTTATGCAAGAGATCGTAATGAGCGAGCAATGACGGCTGTATCACTAGAGCTGGAAACATTGCCCAGAATTTGAGTGATGTTTTGGACAATCTTGCCCAATGCCGAGTCACTATTGTCTAGCAGATCCTGCAGCGTGCCTCCTAGAATCTGAACGATTGGCACTCGCGTGACGAGTGTTAGCTTGTTCAAAACTTCTTCATAGTAATTGATGTGGACTCCGTTGTAAACAGTGGAGTTTCCAGAAGCGGAGAGCTCGAGATCGCCGTCCGCCAGGGCGGCTTTTTGTGCATCGAGGATCTCCGAGAGATTCTCGAGAACCGTGCTTATCTCCACACGTCCTCGCAGGGCGACAGTGTTGTTGCCGGGTTTAAGGAGCACGTTGAAAATGGTTGCTTGGCCGATGATCAAATCCGCACTCTTCAAGTTCAATGTCACATTGCCCTGACGTGGAGTTAGTTATGCGATAATGAGTGGAATGCCAGTGTTGATCATACCAAGGCAAATGTGAAGACAGAATGATTTGGCAAGATCGCCTCTCCCTGCAAGTTGCTGCCATCTGCGGCTTTTGGGATGAGCACCTGGGCCGATTCGATAGAGAATCCACTGAGCCTATCCAAACCTGCAGGGTTGGTAGTCATTTATTAGCTCAAGACTCGATTGTCCCAAGGCGAGCAAAAAAAATACCGTCTAACTCGACATTCTTATCAAGGGTTAAAGGGGCTTTAAGTGCCCCGAGATGGCCGACCGTTGAGCCCTTGGCCGATATGGTAAATCTTTTGTTGTACACGGCTTCTGTGAGGGTCTTGATGAATTGGTCCTCGTTCAAGATGTCCGTGTCATTCTTGGTGACCCTCATGTCTGTGTCTCCTTTCAGGCTGTAGGCTGGCAAAGAGACAGTCAAGTATGGCTGCATGGGCTGGACATCTCGATTGAAAAGACTCAAATCCAAGGGGTCGGTGCGAATTCGAAGCCCCAGGGGAATATTCAAGGAGGTGTCTAGAGTAAATGAGACTTGGTTGGCCTTTGGATCTAGAATCTGAGCCGAATGGACAGGAAGATCCGTGTTGTTTACGATCCGCTGAGCGATCGCTGGGACCGCGACCAAGAAACTAGGCAGATGCAATGGCTGGTCAATCCATGGGAAACCTGGAGAAAATGATCCCATAAATAGCGTGTGACACTTACAAGACTGGTAAAAATATGGCCAGAAAGATGATCACTGCCACCAGATAGCAGCACCAAAACCGCCGCCAATGCTTTCGGACACTTGACCGAACGCTTCTCAAGCTTCGAGCACTTCTATACTTTTCCAGTGGCTCAAGACCCTCGACGTGCTTGATGTTAACACCCAGAGCCTCTGAAGTCTGCTTTGAGCCACTGCCGTTGCCCGCCAGCGAAGGCAGGTTCCGGTCACTTCCCACCACAAAACCATGGCCTTCTTTGTTGTCACGCATATCAGGGAATGGCTTTGACTTGATATCGATGACTAGCAGAATGTATCAACCACCAAACGGTGAAGCTTCGCGTTTCGACGTTGCAGCCTTTTATAATATCAGGCCAATTCCCCAAACGAGCTCTCCAAATACGCCCAGCTCCTCACCCCACGCTGCTCACAACAAGTGGCCTTACCCCCTGACCACAGGTTCGGCAATAAAAATCAATGGCTCCTTTTTTCCTTTTCTTTTCTTTTCTTTTATTTTTTTTTCTGATTGTGCATGTGTATTTCAGTTACCGTCCCAATCTTACCTCACTCTAGTGCTGCCGAAATCTCGTGTCAAATACGGTAAATATTCAAATTTTACGATATTGTGGCGTTCATGCATTTGTGGATTTATCGGTACATCCGTGACCAAGGAGTGAATATCGTATCGATAGACTCGACATTGAGGATCCGGGGAAAATGGGGTCGCTTGCCAAGGATGAGCTGCCATATGGAGCTCTGCCCCCGCCCCCTTGAAGATCAGACCAACAGAGCGTCGCATGTGGCAGCATTTTCTGCGGCAAAGCGGTCCGCGGTTGAAAGTTCAGTTCTTCTCGATTGTGAAAAGGAATCTGTGATCAACCTTATATCTAAATCCCGTCCGGTCCGCGGCAGACGATCCCCCACTTGCCACTTTAGCTCCTAAGAAGTTTCATATGAGCATTAAGGTTGGTAGTTAAATCATATGTTTTGAGCCAACAAGCCTCTAGAAGAATTAGACACTGAACCACACCTACTTTGGCCACAAAAGCCGGCTTAGGGTCCATTTAATTTCATATATAATCCCAACAACAAACTACGCTGCCTTGAAATCTGCTACTTCGTCCCAAACACCAACCCCGTCCATCTCAAAGAGTGAAGGCCACTTCAAAGATGACAGAAATACAAGAGAAAAAGCCTTCAGACAGTGGCCTTGCCACAGAGTCCCCCGGCATTTGCTCGAAAGAAGCAACCAAACGAGACATCATCAATCAAAATATGTTAGATGAACTTGAGAACCCTGAAAAAATCCGACAAATTGTTCAAGAGGCAATCCTCCTTGCTGGTGGGGCCGCGGCCATCCTGTTACAGGTCGCAGAGCCAGGTGTGGGGAAAGGCGTGGATGAACACAGCAATTTTGCATACAGGCCCATGGACCGTCTCCGAACCACAATGACCTACGTTTACTGTATGGCATTTGGGTCTCGAAGCGAGAAAGAGGCTGTTGTTCAGATGGTCCATCGGGCTCATTCCGTTGTCAAAGGGCCAGATTACTCGGCAGACGACCCTGAGCTACAACTCTGGGTGGCCGCTACGCTTTATGCGGTCGGCATTGAGCTGTATCAGCAGATGTTTGGCACAATGGCGGATGAAGATGCTGAGGCTGTCTATCGAGAATACTCTGTTCTCGCAGTATCCCTTCGCGTCCGACCGGGAATGTGGCCGGTGTCCAGAAGAGCATTCTGGGAGTACTGGGACCACAAGATTGAGACAATGCACGTTACTGAAAATGCAAAGAGAGTTGCCAATGATCTCCTTTGGAACAAGGAGCTACCGGTCCATATTCGGTGCCTTCTTCCTCTGGTCCGCTTGACCACTGCTGAGATGCTGCCTAAGCGAATCCGCGAGGCATACGGATTGAAGTCCACAAAAATACGGCGCGGTGCATACCGAGTCACTCTCGGATTCACCAAGGCTACTTATCCTTGTCTTCCAAAGGCGGTTCGGACCTATCCTATGCGATACTACTTGAAGGACATGCGGCGTCGACTCCAGAACATGGCCTAGGAGGACTCAGTCCGACACTTGTCCAGTTATGATTTTGAATCATTTTGATAAGTTAAGGGCCTTGGTAACATTTGGGAGGAGTCTCAATAGAGATACGTCTGATTGTGCGATTCATTTTTTGCTCAGTCTAATTCTAATGTACATCCATCCGTTTTCCAGAATAACCCCAGACTGTCAGATATGCTACGTAATCCACTTGAAGCTTCCCTCTTGCTCTATTTGCATGCCAGGTCTAACCGAAGTCAAGAAGTAGGCATAGGCATGCTGATGCACTTGGTCCATCATAACTTCCAATCAATACACATGGTGGATCTCCTGTGATAGGCTTGACAAGGTGGATGCCGTGGAGCATGTGGGATCCTGCCGAGTTCCGCGGCAACGACTCGAGAGAATGCGGGGAACCCTGCATCAGAGTGATCAACAGGAGGGCTAAATTAGAGAGAAGCAGGCTAAATGACACAAGTCACCTCCACTGTGAACATCTTGGTCTAGACATAAGACTCGGATGATTTGACTGCATTTTGTCCCTCGAAGTAAAGGCTTTGGCGAGATCATCTTGAGGAGGTAGCAGACTGCTAGTACTGTAACTCTAGTATAGTCTTTGGCTCGGAAGAGGCAGGTTCTCATGTGCCAGCCTAGAGTCAAAGTACATTTCTGTTCCAAGCTCTAGCAGGGAGGTTGTGAATCGAGGTTGTGGATCTTCGCTGTATAAACATCCGCATCATGAATCGAACTCTCCGCAGGACGTTCATGATTTAATCTGGAGCGAGCTTCGTCTCCGCATGATTCATGAAGTCCACGATTCCACAATTATGCACGCTCCGCTCGGCTTCTTAGCTTCCAGCTTCATATAGCCGATGAAGTGGGGCATTCGCGACGTAGGCTGCTGCCCTCGCCGTTTGAATTTCCAACACCAGATTTTGCTTCGTGATACCGCGCTAGAGAAGCCTCTCTATTGTCATGTTGCAACGAACAAGAAGAGCGCCAACAGCTTGCCTATGGTGTCATCATCGCAAGGTGCGATGCGATGCTTCAATCCTCGGTTGCCCGTGCACGCGCTGCCGTCAGGATGGTCGCAGCGACTGTACGTTGCGACGGAAACTACCGAAACTGTATGTGCCATGATCAAATTCAAGACGGGATTCGTGACAATTAAGGCTAATCCACCCAAAGACACAAAGGCATCGCTGGGCGTGATCGCTCGCGCTCCGACCTGACAGACACGATTTTGGAAAAGACACTGTCTCAAAACACGACCAAGGAACCAGAAAGAACCTTCCGATCGACCGAGTTTGTAGACCTGGACGATGAGCCAGAGAGAGTGGAGGAAGATGCCAGCTCGTCTTGCCTTGATCCCTCTCCGTTTCTGCTGTTAGATGGTTTGAAACACCTTACTCCTGAAGACCTCGCTTTTCTCGGTTCCAAGGGTTCCTTGAGTGTTCCCGACCGGGCATACACAAGAGAGTTCATCACACAATACTTCATTCGCGTCCATCCAATTCTTCCTGTTCTGGACGAGGTCAAATTTTGGCGTGCTTTCGAGGGAGATAGTACGGAGAAAATCTCACTTTTTGTTTTCCAAGCCCTGCTATTTGCAAGCTGCCCGGTGAGTACCCCAGAACATCCGGAGGGTAAGATGTCTATAGTCACTGATGACAAGAAGTTCGTTTCTCTGGAGACACTGCAAGGATGTGGATTTGCGGACAAGAGAGATGCGCGAAAGAAGTTGTACAACCGCTCCAAGGTACGTACATCTGCGAATCATCCTGCATAAGGAAAATGTCCTGAATACATATCTAGTTTCTTTACGATTTGATGGTCGAGACGAGGCCATCTGCGAGAGCGCAGGGCGCAATATTCCTCACACACCACACATCGGCGGAAGCCCCGCAGGCGGGTAGCTTATGGCTGACGCGTGCCATTGAAAACGCCATGCTCATCGATACGAAGCCCGCGTTGAGTTTAGAGAAAGTTCCTACCATAGTGAAGAAACGATTGTGGTGGTCAATTCTTCTCCGCGATCGAAGTCTCTGTATCGGTCTCCGTCGCCAACCCCAGATTGCATCGCATAACCTTCATAGGTGTCGAGAGTGGTTGAAAGAAGAGGAGTTTGAACAGGAGATGCGTGGCTCGCTAGTCTATAATTATGAAGCGAAGAAGTCCTTGTTCAGTGCCCTGCAAGATCAATGTCGCCTGGCTATTCTTCTGACAGATCTTGTATCGTTGATATTCACTCCTCGAGTGACCACCTACTCGAAGGACTCATTCCGAGTATTAATGTGCACGATTGAAGACATCAAAAAGTCACTTATCTCATGGGAAACTCAAGCACAGAGTCCACTCTCCCAAGATCGCAAGGCTTGTCACCATGATCCTGCCATAGCCACGAAGAATCTCACGTTCATGTACTACCAGTAAGCGCCCTGGTGAGACCGGGGGACTTGCCAAAGACACAACGCCTAACATTGCAGTGTAGTGCGGCCCGCGTCGACCTCGCGCAGTTTGCAGCTTTTGCCATCGAGGAACACCTTGCATTAACAACGGATCTCTATCGAGAGGCAGTACTTGGAATAGGAAAAGACCTGAGTTCCGGGATCAAAGGTCTAACCTCTGTCATGGAGTACTTCAGCCATAATGGCCATGTGGAAAATCTACCTCTAAGCGTGTACGTTACCCCGTGTCCACTTTGCAGAGTTCATGTCCATTCGGCGGTCTTAGAATCCACGAAGAGTTACTGAAGGGCTAAAATGGTATGCAGATTGGGCTATGTTGGGATGCCCCTCATTCTGGCAGCAATTGACCTTAAACTTTCACCATCATCTGACGAGATCAAGAACCGACAAAGGCGCCTGGATTCTTTGAGTAAAATAATCCGACTCTCTGAATCCTTGTACGACGTCACCGATTTTGTCGCAGCCGGGACAAACCACATACTCCAGTTGGCGTATGTCACAACGCAGAACTTCTTTCTCCCCAGCGGCCTTCCATCACGAATGGACAGAGTGGAAAAACGAATGAGCCCAGAGCTCTCAAGCTTGACGAAGGTCCAAGAATCAAATCCCATACGCGCGAAAAGCTGGCTTGATGCTTTCTTGCGCTGTCCACGTGCGTACCTCTTGATATCGACTTCGGTGGATTATAGCCTCGCAGTGGGTCGGCTCCCATACGACACGTCCCTCCCAGCTTTGGTGCGTGATATCCCCGCAATGGGAGCAATAACGCAGCTTCCTTGGACGATTGATTCGAGTTTGAGCAGAGTTGCTTCACCTTTTGCAAAAGGATTTGGCAGCACAGGCCTGTCGGCCTGTGAAGAGGGGCCAGTGGACTTGGATTCTTCAACACATTGCGCTATCAGAAAAGCACCAGAGAAAAGGAAATTTCTTCGTGATGAAGATGCGCAGATGCCTTTAACAACAAGGAGAAATTTGTGGAAGGAGGGCACTGCACACTCGAATGAGCCCTCACAGGTTAGCTCTGAACCAGCGGTGACTACGCTGGCAGAATCGCATGAGCCTATGACCGACTCTGTGAATCTCGATTTCTTCAACTTAGATGTCACTTTGGATAGCCCAAGTGTCATATGCTACGACTTACCCATCAAATCCTACGATACCCTTCGTTCATTTCCGACAGGGCTCCTAAGTGAAAAGGATTTCGATGCAGGGGGGCTGAGCAACCCAAGAATTGATGATAGCCTGAATCCACATTCTACTTCTGAAGGTCTTGATTCAATGCCTTTTGACTCCTTACTCTATGACTCTTCAGCTGCCGGGTATTTCAATGCATGATCTTGCGGTGTTGGAACGTAATGATTGCAAATAGCAGGGTTCACAGGCCGGAGGAGGAATTTCGGTTTCTCACAATGTAGCTATCCAGTCTGGAAGAGCTAAATTCTTTTTTATTGTGACAACTTAAAACGGGAAGCATAGCGACAAGTTCGTGAGTTTTAGATCAAGCAAAGACGAACAGTCAGAAAGGAAGTAAGGTATGCAACTAGGATTGAAAAAAGCAGAGTGACTCAAAAACGGTTCACTCTATCATATCATGGACATGTAGACGGCAGAGCTGATCACCACTAGGGTGCTGCGGCACAAGCAATGTCAATCAGACTTCACGTCCGCGCCCCATTCCACATCTCCATCAAAAACCTCCACGTCTGTATTTCCCGGCCGGTCCACGTCAAAGTCGAAACGGTCAGGAATTTTCAGTCCAGATGGGAAGTGATACCTATTGAACCAAACTGACACTCCGTCTCGATACAACCAAGGATCTTCGGTCCGTCTTTGCCACTCCTCCAGCGTCGCCCTCATCTTTTCCAGCAACTCCTGGTGGTCGGGGTGTTTAGCAAGATTGTTCACTTCTAAGGGATCGTTCTCGAGATCGTAGAGTTCTTCAGGTCCACGGAAGAAGTAGTCTTTCAGCTTTCGCTTTCCGACCTGAATTTCACTCTCGCGCGAATTGCGCACATCCTCCCAGGAAAGCGATCCGTAAATGTCGGAGGCAAAGGGAAAGTCGAGTCGCCAGGCCAGGTTCCTGTGGTACTTGTACTTCCTGTCGCGAATGAAGCGAGTAGGCCAATAATTAGTCACTTCATGAAACGTGTGAGACCCAAAGACCCGGTTGAACTTGGCATCATCAGATTTTGAACCTAAGTTTGGAAGAAGAGAGCGACCGATACGTTTGTGGGCTGGATCCTGTTTTGCTGGGTGGTCCACGAACTCAAGAATAGTCGGAAGGATATCAATGTAGGACACCATGGCCGAACTGGCTGCTGGTTGAGTTTCGGGATATTTTATGATAAGAGGCAAGTGAATGCCGGCGTCGTATAGTGTTGTCTTTGAATTCATGAATGGTGACCCATTGTCGCTCAAGAAGATAACAAGAGTTGAACTGGCAAGTCCACTATCGGCGAGAGCGTCAAGGACGAATCCGACGCCCTGATCGAGACGATGAATAGAATTGTAGTACTCTGCCAGCTCCAGCCTGGCACCGGGTGTATCGTTCAGAAATGGGGGAATCTCCACGTCGTCTGTTCCATAGGTTCCTTGGCTGATTCGAGGGTCGTATCGGTGATGATTCCCAAATCCTCCTCTTGTTCGATCGCGATGAGGATCAATAAAGCCAATGGTCAAGAAGAACGGACTCTCATCCGCTTTACATTTCTCGAAGAAAGATCGTGCTTGATCGGAAATCACTGCGACGTCGCGCGTGTCATTTTCTTCCTTGACTTGCCAAGGGTACAGAGCAATCGGGCCCACATGAATCTTCCCGATAATTGCAGTTCTGTGTCCAATCTGATTCAAAAGGAAAGGAGCAGTCTCAACGTGGTCGAAGGTCACGAAGTGATGACGGTGACTTGCAAGCCCATATTGACCATTTTGATGCGTATGCAGGCCTGTGTAGATGACGGACCGACTGCCACTGCAAGATGCGGTACTCGCAAAGGCATAATCAAATCGTGTCCCTTGAGCTGCCAGGCTGTCGATGTTGGGTGTTTGTATTTCCTTTGCACCGTAACAGCTTAATTGCTTCCCCAAGTCGTCGGCGACCATCAACAGCACGTTTCTCTTTCCTGCCATTGTGTCAAACGAGCTGGACTCAATGTCCCGGCTCCAAGTGCGATGGATGTGGTGCTTTCTGACAGGAGCTGAGAGACCACCGCGACCATGGCTTTCTGTATCAACTGCATGAGCTTCGTCGGGATGAAGCTCAGATGTAACGGGTCCAAGAATTTCCACCAATGTTGATGAGAATTATAGATGGCGCAATCGATAAGAGCTAGAAACTACACATAGTATACTGTGCGGGTGGAATGCTTGTCCTGAAAGTCAGCTGGCGTGATGCCGCTTTCAAATGATGTGATATACCACAGGGAGCTCTCTGTTTTGGCGGCTCTTACTTATGACAGGGAGCTCGGTTAGATTTCGGTAAAATTGCGACCACAAATCTAAAATCGCCATAACTGATCCGGGGAATTTGTGTTCCGCCTTGTCTAGGTTGTCAATCTGTCCTGGAACTTTGCGTGTACTGGATTGAAGACTCATGAGCAAGACCAAGCTGATGATTAGCTGGAATAATGATGGCGACTTTAGCGTGGATTATGAGCAGCCCGTATTAAGAAAAAATGTAAAAAGCAGGCAAATCTGACTTGACCCCTCGGAATTTCAAGTCATGGTCTTAGGCAAAGAAGCTCTGGGCTTACGTTAATCTGCAGCACGCTTTTTTGACAGCCGTGCACCTTCGTACACTGCAGATATGCGTCTGCTCGTACAATGCATGCTGATCGCCTCCGCGGTTGGTCAACTCATCGGACCAGTTGGACCGACGACACCATTGAAAGAAAAAACGATCGAATGCAACATTTTACACTACGGTGCTGTTGCAGACAACTCTACCGATGTATCCTCTGCGGTTGAGGCAGCATTCTCGGAATGCGTGCTGAAGAACCCGGGCAGTCGGTTGGTCGTCCCGGAGGGTGACTATCTTCTAAACAGAAGTCTCGTTCTCAGTAAGGCGACCAATTGGGCGCTGCAGTTGGACGGCTTGATCACAGCAGCATACAATGGTAATTGGACCGCTGATCGCAATCTGATCCTGCAGGGTTCTGCTGGCACTGAACTGATTAATTCAACCATCAACGGAGAAGGCGATGGGAAGTTCTTGCTTGATGTTCTTGTCATTGTCAACGGTACGTGAGGACTTGGTAGTCTCTTTAATACTGTTAGAATGCGAGGACATCAACTAATTTTGCCTCGGTGATAGCGGTCGACTTCGAGTTCTATTCGTCGACCGGGGCCGGGGCGATCCAAGGACAGGGCTATCTCTATCGAAATGCGAACAAGTAAGTAATATACGTCCTCGAATGATCTTACGTGCGTTGACAACTATCAAAATTTAGTACCGAGCGCCCGCGCCTTGTTCGACTGGTTTCGCCAACTGACGCCTCTATTCATGACTTGATCTTGGTCGACAGCCCAAAGTTTCACATTGTTCTCGACTTTGTATTGAACGTCGAGGTGTATCACTTGACTATCCGCGGAGCAAACCTTGGTAGTTATGACGGTATAGACGTGATTGGGACAAATTATCATATTCACGACAATGAGGTTTGCTCTTTCCCATCCGAGACTTTGAAACTCAAACACAGGTGGCGCCTTTTAGAGGTGCCTACATCTTCATGCTAACATAAGAATGCAGGTCACCAACAGAGACGAATGCGTTTCCGTGAAGAGTCCATCGCACTTTGCCTTGATAGAAAATCTTGTCTGCAATCAAGCCGGATCAGGCATTTCGATTGGCAGTCTCAACGTCTCAGCGGAAATATCCAATATTGTGAGTAATTTGGTACGCTATCACTGTTACCTACCACTGTGTGTACTCACTATTAGACTAGGAAGGCCGAAACATCAGCGTCATCCAAGGAAACAATATTGCCTTCATCAAGACCTACCCGGGAGGCTCGGGCTACGTGACAAACGTGACATTCTCAAACTTCCGCTCTCTTTCCAGTCTCTACGGCCTCAACATCAATCAGTACTGGCAGAATACCTTCCAGCCGGATACTGGCGCTGTATCCTTGAGTAACCTTGTGTTCCGCAACTTCTCGGGTATGTTATGCTTCCTTATGACTCTTTCGGCATAGAAAATTCTCTGACACGGGAAGCAGGCTCTGTCGCTGATGGAACCAAGAGACCGCCACTGTATCTGATTGGAAACGATCTGACCTTTGCCGTCAATGTCACTATTGAGGACTTCACCGTATGGACCGAGTCTGGCAATGCGATAGTGAACAAAATCAACAACGTCTTTGGATCAGGGGACAACAGCTACGGCGCGAACGACGGCATAAAAAGCCTGCAAGGTACCGAATCGCCATACGCATACACCAGTACTTACACAGTGACGGCAACCCCAAGTGCATGGTCCGCACCGAGTACCCCGACGTGGGCTGCATCCAGCACTGGCTACGGCAGTATGATCTAACTATACCCTACCACAAGAATCCAAGTTAACAGTCTGCAGCTTCGACTCCGATCCCTGTATATCAACCTCCTCCACTTTGGCGCCCGGGCCCTGTTGACTACGATCTCCATTATTGGGGATCATTCTAGCAGGCAAGAAGGACCCATCAAGTTAGTGGACGGCGTCTTCTCTATGTGGTAGAGATTGTGATGAGATCACAACTCGAGACTATATGACTAGCATGACCTTAGTACTCGCAATACGACCTTTCGGAAGCATTATGAAATTGCAATGTAGTAGAAACGTCTTGGAGTTGAGTTCTTCTCCAATACTTTCGTTTTCAATTTGTCTATTTTACCAATTGCCTCCAGTGTTCTTCGAGGATAATTGAATAGTATAATGGCGACAAGAGCGGTGGAAAAGGGCGTGAGACCACCAAGTAATGCAAAAGGCTCTTGGCCAATATGATCGGGGTATGCAAACCCTGTACCACTTCAGTGGAGATTCCATTTTCTTTTCTCGGGTGTTGTTATCTGAAGATGACATTCGAACTCATGGATATACGGCAGAAAAGAAAAAGATTTTCCACCAATCCTTATAGACTTTGAACGCTCCAGACCAAGTCATTGGGTGGTTTGATCGCGTGTAGGTATGTTAAAGCTCTGAAATAATGTTGGCAGCGACCAAATCTGATGCCATCCGCCCTTTTATGGCGAGACCAAGACTTCGGCACCCAAGCTCCTGTCCAGCAACAGCGTCCTCGCTTAATTGACTCGGGTAGATCCAGGAAAGATATTGAATCCTGCCTCCGTCGTGAATTTTCCGATATATGGCAGCTATGGTAAGGGAACCTGTCTGTTCGCTAAAATGGCATCATTGAGTTCCAGGAGCACGAAACCAGTCATTATGGACAGAATTCCTGATCAGTTATGTCCAATTTCCAGAGAGTCAATGGGATATATATTACTCATGGTATCTCAGTTTTCAATTAAGTTTGGAAAGGCGCAAGGCTCACCTCCTCCAAACTCTCAAAATGAGCATCACAGGGAAGTCCGCCGAAGTCAACCTCGCTGCTGCATCAGCAAGTGACAAAGGCGAGGACGATCACCTAGTGGAACCATCAGAGAAAACGGAGCAGTCATCATTGCTACGAACACTCTTCTTTCTTTCGCAGAAGTCCGCCAATCCTAATGCAATCGCGACCGTCAGGAGTGTTTTTGACGATCCGTTGCTTGCCAAATACTATCAACCGCACCCCGACTATGAAAACATCCGCCACTTTGACCCTAAAGCCCGGTGGACTTACCGCGAGGAAACGGCAGTCCGGCTCAAAACCGATTGGACAGTGCTCTTGTGGATCTTGGTGATGTTCTTTGGGCTCAATCTTGATCGGGGAAACTTAGCAAACGCTGCGGCCGACAATCTTCTTGATGATCTGCATCTCACAACCAACGTTTACAACAATGCGCAGAATATGTATCGGATTGGCTTTCTCATCGCCGAGATTCCGTCTCAAATGATCGGCAAAAGACTTGGCCCTGACCGGTGGATCCCAATTCAGATCATTTTGTGGAGCTTGGCCTCTGGTGGGCAATTCTTCATGCACAATCGCGCTGGGTTCTTTGCTTGTCGTTTCTTCATTGGACTTTTCATGGGCGGATTCATTCCCGACTCCATCTTGTACTTGTCCTATTTTTATACGAAATCAGAGATGCCATTCCGCCTGGCATTGTTTTGGTTCGTTGACTCTATGTCTGGAGTGATCGCCTCTTTCATCGCATACGGTGTTCTTCACATGAGGGGTGTCGCTGGCCGTGAGGGTTGGAGGTGGCTCTTCCTGATTGAGGCGCTGATCAGCCTTGTCATCGGCTTCCTGAGCTTTCTTTTCCTTGTCCCCGGCCCCACACAGACAAAGACTTGGTGGAATCCCAAGGGATATTTCTCAGAAAAGGAAGAGAAGATCATTGTCAACCGTGTGCTCAGAGATGACCCTTCCAAGGGAGACATGCACAATCGTCAAGGGCTCTCCCTCAAAATGCTGTGGCAGAGTCTCAAGGACTATGATCTTTGGCCAATCTACGCAATTGGGTTGCTGTTTGAGATTCCGACTGCACCACCGAAGACGTACCTCACGCTCTCACTCAAAGCCGTTAAATTCACTACATTCCAAACTACTCTACTTTCAATTCCCGTGACAGTCTTCGCATCCATAAACCTTCTTATTGTCACAGAGCTGACAGAGCGTTTCCATCAAATTTCCCTTATTGGTCTTCTAACCCAACTGTGGACGCTTCCGCTCCTCATCGTCCTCTACACCTCCGCCGGAAGTCTGTCTCCTTGGGGGCTTTATGCCGTCACATTCATATTGCTTGGGTGGCCGTCGCCACATGCAGCGCACGTTGGATGGTGTTCTCGTTTGAGCAACACGGTTCGGACTCGGACAGTCAGTGCTGCTCTCTACAACATCACCATCCAACTCTCCGGTATCGCCTCATCGAATATATATCGCTCGGATGACAAGCCACTCTATAGACGTGGCAACAAGCAGCTGATTGCCATCAACATTGCGACGATTGTATTGTATGCCCTCGCCAAAGCCTACTACGTGCGCAGGAATCAATGGAAACAAGCTCGCTGGGAAAAGCTGAGTTCCCAGGAAAAGGCTGCTTATCTGGAGACAACCACTGATCAAGGAAATAAGCGACTGGACTTCACATTTGATCACTAACCTCGCTTTGTCCAGGAACCCAAGGCTTGAGGTTGAGAATTTGTTATTAACGTATGTGATATTCTCAATTGACTTTTCAAAAAAGAACGGGTAGCTTCTCATTGGCCAAGGTCCATTGCTGGGAAGACATGATGCCGCACTCCCAGCCAGCCTGGTCTTTCTGACTCTCAACCAACTATGCATACCTAGTGAGAATGGAAATGGCAATTGGCTTTTTGATACTC
>JAXQJV010000719.1:0-14762 GCA_037042255.1 Penicillium sp. PG106-07D
ATCTAAAGCGGCCCGAACTCTCTCCAGGAATGGTGTTATGCAGGGGAGTGGTATGGCCCCCAAACAGGAGAGAACTCAGCCGCACTTATGGTGAACGCTTGAATGATGGGGAGATTCCGTTAATGCCCTGCTTGAATCAAATATATAGGATATCACCCTTCCAACTCTGTACATGAAATTAGAACTTACCGAGTAAAAAGAGTATGCTCGATGATCAAAAGAGGAAACTCGACATCGAGATTCCAATATTCTTGAGAATGGGGAGACAGCACCGCCCCAGGTGGGGTACTTTGTGACACCATTAATAGCCACCCCCTGGTCGAGCACGCAGGGTACGGGAATAGCGCCTTGAAGCGCTTCAAGCGGATACCCAGGTTAATTTCTTGAAAATGATGTCAATCTCTTCAGCTTTTTTTTGAAAGATATGAGCACGGGTTAGATCAGCGGGTTCTAGAGGCGGATGGGTTGGGCGTAAGGTTAGCCACATGGGCACAAGGACAGCAGTGAAAGAGCAATTCAGTAAAAGGGCTAGAAAGACGTCTATTGAGAGCTTCAAGGCCTCATAAACTGGGCGATTCGACAGTCCGACTGAGGTTTATCTACCTTTCAACCGTAAAGATCCAGAAGGACATGTCAGCTACCTATCTCCATGGAGCAATCAATCTTTCGCTGATATATCTCGAGCACAGAAGGCTCCAGTGCTTCGGAGTGATCTCGCATAGCGGGGCGAGAGTACATTAATTATACCTACTCACGAACCGGAGACATGGACGCTACAATCGCGATTGTCAATGTCACCAGTGATTCGCCCCAAGCATCACCCTCCCCCACACCGACGCCAACGGGAGCGCTGTCATGCTCGGAGACAACATCTATCCTCCCATGCTCCATGCGAATCTGACTTACACCCGCTCCTTGAACGAGACCGCATGGACCGCCCACGCCTTTCCCGATTATACCGCATGGATTCCGCGTCTGAAACCTAGGAGCGGTCTATTACCTGTGTAAACCGCTCCCCTCGACTATGTATGTTGCTACAGATTCTTGACCTAGATGGAGCCTTTGCGAGGATGCCCTAACTGCCCCGATTCCCTTTAGTCTGTCAATACCCAATAGTGGCGTGGATGGTCAAGATGTTTGTGCGCCGCTTAGGTTTACGGAAATGTCCGTCATAGCTTCGAAGAGCCCAGAGGAACGTTGTGCAGCCGTAGTTAAGTTTACCAACGCAGTCTACGTGTCAGGTACTCATTGGCACCTATATCTGCGGTGCTACGGGGCTCCACCTTTATCCAAGTTGTCATGTAGTGATCTCACTTGTGACTTAAGAGCGCGCCTAGCTTTAATCTCGAAACGCAAGTAATTGGACGAGTCCATCGGGCCGGGCAGACACACCCCTAACGGGCGTATCTTTTTTTTCAAGACCATAGGACTGGGCGTTTTCTACACTATAACAACTTCAAAAAGATGATGCCCCAAATCGCCACCATTACCGCGATATTTTTGAGGAAGAGGTAGAGAATGTGGCTAAGCTTAACTCAGAAGAAGTCGATAATAAAAAAGATAATAACATAGATACTAAAGCATGTCGTGTCGACAGCCTCTATAAGGCAATGCTTAGGAGTCTATTTAGGATAGATGGAAATTCAGCGCAACTGGAAGATTGAAAAATTCCTCCAGTAAGACAGGAACGGGTCGTGGGATCACCCGTACCGGTAGTATCTATCGTAGGAGGCGCAGGATCTAGCGCAGGAGGCGTAGGGTCTACTAGGATAGCCTCAAAGCGATATAGAGCCTGTTAACCCTTAATTCCTTCGTGTCCTCTACAGAAAGAGGGCGCAGATCCGGATCGTGACCTATATGGTAGCGCCGTTGGCATCAGCGCGGGTCACAATCTAGCTGGAAATAGTCTCCTTATTTACAGCTCCAGGGCAACAACCATATATTGTACGATATCTTTGGTCTGCGACTGATTATTTACACGAAGCTCGTCCTGGGGCTTATTGATCTGTGGCCAATGCTAATCTTGAGCTTATGACCCGCCAAATAGGGCAAGTGGAATGTGATAAAGAAAATAATGCAGCTAGATCAGGAGGTCGAGTCTAGCTCAGGATTTTGTTGTCCAGGGTGAACTACAACCGATGTAGACTTGGGTGTATTCAACCTATTCTATCAAGGCAAGCATGGCTATATCATTCAACTGAAAGATAGGGGGTTGATGAGGCGACTTTGCGTGCCCTTTACGGCTAGAGACTGGTAGCTTACCAGCATACGGACGATGTATTTAGGATATCAGAGCGAGCTACGGATCGCGCATGAGTAGGGCTTGAGCAGACCATTTAATAATTCCCATCAAAGAGGCGTCCGAGATGCTCGAGAGCGACCTCGTGGCGGACCCGACCGCGATAAGCGGCGTGCGGCGTGGGCCAGTAATATGACGGTGTGGATGTTCATGAAACGCTCGAGATTGACAAGTCAGTAGTCGGCTACATGAGTACGACAGCTAGTTAAATAATGGACAGACAATATTCCGGCGGGGCCAGTTATGCTCAGTCTTGTCCACTATGCAACAGTCCATTAATTTCCTGGAGGAGGAAAGAGCCGAGGCCAGATGGCCGATCGAATAATCGTGGCAGCTTTGCTTCCCCGCATCCCACTTGTGCCCCCACCAGCAATTCATGATGGGCCCCCCCCTAGCCTGAATTCAGACTGCCTATGGGGCTGTTGGCAAGGACACAGGGAGAAAAGAAGCGGATTCGTCGATTCTCCCTTGAATCATTGCTGGCAGTTCCATATTCGTGCGGAGAAGTTGCCTTGAGCCGAGGAAGGATGCAGGTGGCTGTGCTCTTCGGCTGACGGCGACAGCTTTCGCGCTTTTGGGCCTTTGCTTTCACCTCTCCTTCACGTTGGTTCCTTCGTGCTCTCCAGTGCCGTAGCTTTTCACATCTCCTGGAGCAATCCTTTCTTCATCGCTAGGTGAACGAAGCTCGATTTCACTCTCCGGATACCGACCGTTCAACTCCAACAAGCATTGGCCAAAAGCTATCTGCTCTGAGAGTTATCAGAATTCATCACAATGGACCTGGGTATGATATCCAAACAGATGTATCGTTGAAAATAACACTGGCTGAGAAAGTCTTCAGGCACCGCCGCAGCTGCGCTCGCCGGAGGAGCGACCGTAGCAGCATACCTCAACGCCAAATTCCACCTGGCCAAGGATGCCAGGGCAATCTGGTCTCTGAAAAGGAGTGAGCGGGCATTAGCGCGAGCTCGTACGTGTCCATCCACAAATCAACCATATTGTACAGCGCTGATAATATTCCAGTGGCAAATGGCAAGGTCAACGCCTGGTTTGTCCTGCTCGAGACTGTGAAGCGATACCCGGACATGGTAGCCCTCTGGACGCGGGAGCGGTCCTATACCTACCGCGACATGCAAGATCAGGCCTGCCAATACGCCCACTTTTTCCTGGCAAATGGCGTGAAGAAAGGAGATCTCGTCGGCTTCTACCTGCAGAACCGGGCCGAGTTTCTCATCGCATGGATCGCGCTGTGGAGTATCGGGGCTGCCCCGGCTGCTATCAATCACAACTTGACCGGCGACGCGTTGGTTCACTGTCTGAAGATTAGTGGGGCGAAGCTCACTTTGGTAGACGAGGATCCTATTTGTATTGCCCGTATTGAGGAGCGCCGGGATACATTGGTCGGTGAGTTGGGCATGGAGCTGAAGACGTTGGATGAGTCGCTCAAGGCCCATATTCGTACGTTCCCGACGACTCTCCCGCCGAAGGAGATGGCACTGGGTATGAAGGGCGAGTTCCCATCGATTCTGTTATACACTTCCGGAACAACTGGTATGCCCAAGGGCTGCGCGTTCACTATGTCCCGACTCTACACAACCTTGACCGTTCGGCGTGATGCGATGGGTGATAAGGAGGGTCCTGATGGTGATCGCTGGTATAGCTGCATGCCGCTGTACCATGGCACCGCAGCCATGAGCCTGATCGCATGCATGACGACAGGTGTCAGTATTGCATTGGGCCCCAAGTTCAGCGTGCGCAACTTTTGGAAGGACATCCGAGACTCGGAGTCAACCATCTTCGTCTACGTCGGTGAGACAGCTCGTTATCTCCTCGCGCCTCCCCCCTCGCCGCTGGACCGCAAGCATAAAGTGCGTTGCATGTATGGCAATGGCCTTCGTCCGGATGTCTGGGAGCAGTTCCGTGAACGCTTCGGAGTGCCCGAGGTGGGCGAGTTCTTTAACAGCACGGAAGGCATCTTTGGTCTATTCAATTATAACCGCGGACCGTTCACGGCAGGTAGTGTTGGACATCACGGCCTTTTGATGCGTGGATTGTTGCATAATGTCTTCGTTCCCGTTGCCATCGATCCCGAGACGGGAGATGTCCTCCGCGATCCGAAAACCGGATTCGCCGTGCGAGCCACATACGAAGAGGGAGGTGAAATGCTTGTGAATATTCCGAGCAAAGAGGCGTTCCAGGGCTACTGGCGCAACGACTCGGCAACCGAGAAGAAGTATCTCCGCGATGCCTTCAAGAAGGGGGATCTGTGGTACCGATCCGGCGATGCCCTGCGCCGTCAAAGCGATGGACGCTGGTACTTCCTCGACCGCCTAGGCGATACCTTCCGCTGGAAGAGCGAGAATGTGTAAGTGATTATTTCCCAGCATTGGCATGCTTCTCCCCAAGCTTCCCAACTAACCACCTCACCAGTGCCACCGCCGAAGTCTCCGAAGTGATCGGCAAATTCCCCGGCGTCCAAGAAGCCAACGTCTACGGTGTCCGCCTCCCCAACCACGAAGGCCGCGCCGGCTGCGCAGCACTTCAAATCAGCCCCGAAGCCCGCCAGACCTTCGACTACGCCGCGCTGGCACGCTATGCCCGGTCCAAGCTGCCGCGCTACGCGGTGCCCATCTTCCTCCGCGTCGTCGACAAGTCAACGCACATCCATAATCATAAGCAGAATAAGGTGCCGCTTCGTGAAGAGGGAGTGGATCCGGCGCTTGTGGGGACCAAGG
Source organism: Penicillium sp. PG106-07D (assembly GCA_037042255.1). Lineage (NCBI taxonomy): Eukaryota > Fungi > Ascomycota > Eurotiomycetes > Eurotiales > Aspergillaceae > Penicillium > Penicillium sp. PG106-07D. The sequence continues at coordinate 5,035 of JAXQJV010000719.1, forward strand.
TGGCTGATGGTCAGGATGATCAGTTCTTGTGGATTGCGCCAGGGGATGAGGCCTATACGCCTTTTGGAAAGGAGGATTGGGGGAGGATTGCGGATGGGAGTGCCCGGTTGTAGGGAGATGAATGAGTGGTGATAGTAGCTAGAGTCTGAAGATATACAGATAAGGTATTAAGAGCATTCACCAAATGGATATATTGATTTGAACGAGAAGCTTTGCGCCAATTAAGCACATAGATCGGGATTAAGTTTCCAAGTATGGAGACAAAAGGGAGCCGTTCACGTGGAACAATACTGAAGTATATTTGAAAACCTGAGTCTCTATCAACCGTATGATTGCATGTCCAAAACGGAATCGGTAATTGGAATTGTTTCGGTTGACGGTGAAATCTATTCATCCATCCGTTACCGGTACACACTGCCCAGCACGAACGACCCGTCCAAAATCGGGGTACAAGTATTGCAGTCTAAAGAAGGTCAAAAGATAAGAAAAGCACGAAAAGCTCGCTAGCATAATTTTCATCACCGGCTGCGCATCAGCCAAGAGGGAAAGATTCACATCGTTGAAGCGCTTATTTCTTCAGCAGACCCAGGAGGTTGATGCTCTTGGGGCGCTCGATGGGCATACCCATGGCACGGTCCCAGATGAGCTGGACCAGAGGTCCGAGGGCACGGCTGACACCGAAAGTGACGGTGTAGTAGAGGGGCTGCTGGAAGCCGTAATGATGGAAGAGGACACCGGAGACGGCGTCGACGTTGGGGTGGGGGTTCTTGGTCTGATGGAGGATAGTGTTAGTTAGAAGTTCATCGTACTGGAATGGAGGAGTCTGTGGGACGTACCTTTCCGTGCTCGGTCAAAACACCAGGAGCAATCTCCGAGTTCTTCTTAACGAGCTGGAAGACAGGGTTGGCGAGGACATCGGGACGGGTAGCGGCAAAGTCCATTAGGGCCTCGAAGCGGGGATCGGGCTTACGGAGGACACCGTGACCGTAGCCGGGAACGACACGACCGGACTTGAGGGTGTCCCAGAGGTAAGTGCGGACATCCTCGTCGGAGAACTTGGTTCCAATCTTGTCCTGCATCTGGAGAATCCAGCGGAGAACCTCCTGGGCGGCAAGACCGTGCAGAGGGCCAGCAAGACCCAGGAGACCGGCACTGTAGCTCAGGAAGGGGTCGCTGAGAGCGCTACCAACCAGGTGGGTAGCGTGGGCGGACACGTTACCACCCTCGTGGTCACCGTGGAGAGCCAGATACAGACGCAGCAGGTCGTGGAAGTCCTGATTCTTCTCGCCGCCCTTGCCGAGGAGCTCGGCGAAGTTGTAGGACCAATCCTGGGACAGATCCAGCTGCTGGGTGCCAACGGCATCAATCTCGTTGGGACGGAAGACGAGGGCAGCGACGCGGGGAATCTTCGCCAGCAGGGAAATACAGTCGTCAAAGGTAGGCTCCCAGTACTCAGCCTTGTTCAGGCCCTTCTCGTAGGCCTTGGCGAACTTGGACTCGGTGTTGAGCGCTGCAACCGCAATGGACAGCTGGGTCATGGGGTGCATGCTCTTGGGGAAGGACTTGATCAGGTCCAGGATGTGGGTGGGCAGGGTGGACTTCTCGGCCAGCTCGCGCGAGAAGGCGCGCACCTGCGCGGTGGAGGGGACCTGGCCGGTCAGGAGCAGCCAGAACATGGCCTCGGGGAGCATCTCAGTGCCGGAGGTGCCCTTGGGCAGCTCCTTTTGGCAGTCCTTAATAGTCTTGCCGTGGAAGCGAATGCCCTCGTCGGCGTCCAGAACGGAGCCTTCCCACAGCATGGCCTTCAGGCCACGCATGCCGCCGATGACATTGCTGACCTTGACCTCACCGATCACATCGTCTCCCTGGGCCTTGACCTTCTGGAGGAGCTCGCGCTTGGCGGGGATGACCTCCTTGAGGGCGGTCTTCAGGTCTGGCTCGGCGGTCGCATAGTGTCGGGCCGAGAAGAGTGGCCGGGAGGCCTGTGGAAATGGTGTGTGAGTTACAATACAAGAGGTGATAAATCCTTTCCTTGGACCTTTCGACGGCTCGCCGTGGATCAAGACGTACCTTGGCCAATCTAGAGGCGTGGCGGGTGGTTCTGAAACTGAGAGCCATTGTGTGCGTGTGAAGGTGTTTGATGGGTCCGGGGTACACTTGCGGAGGCGGGAGACTTAACGCGGGGAGAATTGAGGGACGAGAGACAATTGGAATGCAGAAGAAGACGATACTTGCGATTGTCCAAGGCAGCGCGCAAGGTCAATGGGATCTCAATGTGTAGCAATGGATGCACGAAAGGAAAAAAAGAAAAAGGTACTTGTGATCGACGGGGTCAAATAACATCTGACGGTCCGTTCGGTTGTACGCGGGGGTTTGTGCCTGGCTTGTTCTACCGAGGCCCGGGGCGGCTGCATGCGGTCACCCAGCGAGATCGGCCATTCTTCTCCAGTACTTCTTTCAAAATTGAGGCTCGGCCATCTAAGATACATCTGCACTGTTTGGTGTCTGATCTGGCATTGTGGATTGACAGGTATGTCTGCTATGTTCAACGAGGCAATGACTGGATTCTCCCTGCGTAATGTATACATATTTGTGCCCCGCTTATCCGAGGAATTGAGCACCACCGAGGTCAGGCGGACCAGCGAAATTCGGATGGAAGGAGGATTCGAAACAGCCCTGAGATAAGTAGTTAAAAGAACGGTGCATCAAATGAGAGGATCTTGTCGATCTTTCCTCCGCACTTAGGCTGTTCATAGTTCATACAGTCGGCATCCTGCTCGTGCCGCTTCGTCCATTCCCCATTGGGAGCAGGCAAGCCCGAGACCAGAGTCACGTGGTACAGACACTTTGGCCGTCAGGATCCAGACACCTGAGGCAAAGAGGGGAAATGAAACAAGCACAACCAGAATGTGCTGCGCTTAATGCCTGAGGCACAACAACTGATAAGGCTAGCCATGCGTGGTTTAGTGGCGTCCCATGCTGATAACCGCCCCGCTGATTGGGCAGGGACGTCGCCTCCCAAACAAAAAAAAATTGTGTGGATAAGCCCGATCGCTGTTGCGCAGAGACTCTCCCTATTACTACTCTCATCATCTTTCTCTCTCCCGTACAGCCCCCGCGTGGATTCGAAATATCTACCGCTGTCACGGTGCGGGAATTTACATTCATTCTAGATTGTGTCTGATCTTTTTGTCTGCTGTTTCGTTATTTTATTTCGCAGTCTTTGTTTCTTTGCTGGCCCGGGAGTTCCCCCGCCTCCCATCCGTTTGAGGGCCCCCCAGCCGATCAAGACAAACCCTTTTCTTCCCATCTCTGGTATATTTACATACCGAGAGCTTCGAGTCGTGCACTCTCCAGACCATGCCACACACGGTCTCACCTTCTGATACCCCCGCCATGCCGACCGTCGTCGCGAAAGGCCCTTCCGGGGTTCCCCCCACCACCGAAGAGATTTCTTCCCTCCTCAACACCATCTTTACCGCGGAGACCTCCCAACAGTCCCTCGATGGCTCCTATGCAGTCGCAAACCTGCTCATCCAGAGCGTTGGAACCGCCGGTCTACTCAACTATAATGTCCTGGCCGAGGCAAAGAAGGCTGCCACCGATAAGAAGAATGGTGCCCGTCGCGAGAGCGCTATGTTGATTTTCGGTGCTCTCTTCGAACGGTTCCCCCGCGAGTTCCCCCTGAGCGAGGCCGTTTTCCTGTTGCAAAACGGTGGCGTCCTCGACGTGGTTCTCGACTCTCTTGCCGACAAGGGCGCCGTCGTTCGCGATGCCGCTCAGTACGCGATCGATGCCCTTTACGCCTGCATGAGCCCCGAGGCCAAGGCCAATGCGCTGCTTCCCGCTTTGGAGGCATACCTAGGCAAGGGAAGCGGCAAGTGGCAAGGATTTGTTGGTGGCTACAAGCTGCTTGATAAGATGGCTGCTGGTGCACAGATGGGCAATGGCACAAAGGAGGAGGAGAATGAGAAGGATGTGCTGCGCGAGGCTATGGGCAAGACCCTCAAGGAGCTGATTCCTATCGTCGAGTCTGGCATGCACGACCTCAAGCCCGAGGTGGCCAAGCAAGCCACCAAGACCATGACCACCATGACTACTCTTTTGTACAACGACGACGTTGCCCCGCGCATTCCCCTGCTCATCAAGACTATGGAGCAGCCCTCTCCCCAGACTCTGCAGAAGGCCATCCACGCCCTCTCGCAAACCACCTTCGTCGCAATAGTTACCTCCCCTGTCCTGGCTCTTCTCACCCCCCTGCTCGAGCGCACTCTTAATGCCCCGACTACCCCTCAAGAAACCCTTCGTCAAGCCGTCGTCGTCGTGGAGAACCTGACCAAGTTGGTTCACGACCCTGCCGAGGCTCGTGTATTCCTCCCCAAGCTTCAACCCGGTGTCAAGGCTATCAAGGACCGTGCCTCGCTTCCTGAGGTTCGTGAATTGGCGACCCGTGCCCTCGACGTCATGGAGAAGGCCATGACGGATAAAGATGTCGCTGTGGGTGCGATCTCCAAGACTACTCCTGAAGAAGTTTTGGCGGTGTTGAACCCCAAGATTCAGGAGCACGCCGGTTTTGTGAGCTTCGGTGACGTGAAATTCTCCGATTTGGCCAAGAACTACATTGCTAGTATGGTTCGTGAGGATGTTAACTGCCGCAAGATCGAGCGAATCTCCGCCTGTATTGGCTCCTACCTCCGTGGTTTGATCCCAAGCGAGCAGGCCGCAGCTATTGCTACTGCCGTGCAGGATCACTTCCTCGCCGAGGATGAGCGCAAGTTCGGCAAGCCCGTCCAGACCGACCCGAACGAGATTGTCATTGTCGACGCCAACTTCTCTCTCGCGTATGGTGGTATGCTTCTGCTCTCCCACACCAACCTGCGCCTTGTCAAGGGCCACCGCTATGGTCTTTGTGGTCGCAATGGTGCCGGAAAGTCGACTCTGATGCGCAGTATCGCCAACGACAAGCTGGAGGGCTTCCCTCCCCCCTCCGAAGTGCGCACCTGCTTTGTCGAACACAACCAGGGCGAGGATGCCGAACTTAGCATCCTCGAGTACGTTGCTAAGAACCCTGAGATCGCCGCCCAGGGTAAGGAGCACATCAGCTCCGTTCTGCTCGAGTTCGGCTTTACCGACGGCCCCGAAGGCCGCCAGTCTCAGCCCGTTGGCTCGCTGTCTGGTGGTTGGAAGATGAAGCTGGCCCTTGCCCGTGCCATGCTCTTGAAGGCTGATGTGCTCCTGCTGGACGAACCGACTAACCACCTGGATGTTGCCAACGTCAAGTGGCTGCAGGAGTACCTGAAGAAGCACACAGAGATTACCTCTCTGATCGTCAGTCACGACTCCGGCTTCCTCGACGAGGTCTGTACCGATATCTACCACTACGAGCAGAAGAAGCTGGTCTGCTACCCTGGAAACCTTGCTGCTTTCGTCAAGGTCAAGCCCGAGGGCAAGAGCTATTATACCCTGTCCGCGTCCAACGTGCAATTCAAGTTCCCGCCCCCCGGTATCCTGTCTGGTATCAAGTCCAACACCCGTGCCATCCTCCGCATGACCAACTGTTCTTACACCTACCCTGGCGCCCCCAAGCCGTCCCTGACGGACGCCTCCCTCTCCCTCACTCTTTCCTCTCGTACCGCCATCATCGGTGGAAACGGTGCTGGTAAATCCACCTTTATCAAGATTCTGACCGGTGAGGTTGTGCCCACCACTGGTAAGGTTGAGAAGCACCCCAACCTGCGTATTGGTTACATTAAGCAGCATGCACTGGAGCACGTCGAGATGCATCTTGAGAAGACTCCCAGCCAGTACCTGCAGTGGCGTTACGCCAACGGTGACGACCGTGAGGTGTTCCTCAAGCAGACCCGCATCCTGACTGATGCCGATAAGGCTCAGCTCGAGAAGCCGGTTGACCTAGGCGATGGCCGTGGCGCTCGCCGCATCGAGGCCCTGATGGGTCGTCAAAAGTGGAAGAAGTCCTTCCAGTACGAGGTGAAGTGGGTTGGTCTCCTGCCCAAGCACAACACCATGATCTCCCGCGAGACTCTCGAGAACCTTGGCTTCAACAAGATGGTGCAGGAGTTCGACGACCACGAGGCGTCTCGGGAGGGTCTGGGCTTCCGTGTCCTTGAGCCCAAGACCATCTCCAAGCACTTTGAGGATGTTGGTCTCGATCCCGAGATTGCCAATCACAATGAGATCTCTGGTCTTTCCGGTGGTCAGAAGGTCAAAGTCGTGCTGGCTGGTGCCATGTGGAACAACCCCCACTTGCTGGTGCTGGACGAGCCAACTAACTTCTTGGACCGTGACTCTCTCGGTGGTCTGGCCGTTGCTATCCGTGACTTCAAGGGTGGTGTGGTCATGATCTCTCACAACGAGGAGTTTGTGGGCGCCCTTTGCCCTGAGCAGCTACACATCGCTGAAGGTCGTGTTGTCAGCCGTACCAACACCGCTATCAGCCTGGACCGCTTTGAGGACAGCGCTACCAACTCCCCCACTGGCACCGGTACGCCTGCTGGTGTCTCTGCCGCTGCTTCGGCCGCTGCCTCGGCCAACACCAGTGCCGCCCCATCGGCCGTCAACTCTGGCGCCGAGGACCAGGGCGAATTGAAATTCCGCGCCAAGAAGAAGAAGAAGCTGACCCGCGCTCAGATGAAGGAGCGCGAGGCCCGCCGCCGCCTTCGTCACATCGAATGGGTGAGTTTGCTTGATCTCTTTTCCTCTAATGAATTTGATTACTGACCTGTTTTCAGCTCAACTCCCCCAAGGGCACGCCCAAGCCTGTCGACACCGATGACGAAGCATAAGCGCTCCTACCACGACATATTGATGTTTAATCGCATTTTCGTTTGTGACTTTCCGTTTTTGGACATTTTCCTGCATCAGTACCCATTTCTTACTCCTTGTGGCTTTTTGCATGGGACCTCGATAGACGGCGTTTGGACTTGTTTGATTTGATTCGCCTTGAGGTAGATACGCATCTTTGGATTGAATCCCGACCCGGTGATAGATATCTGGTCGATCCTACTGAACAAAAGTTCTTTTTTATATAATACCATTTTGAGATCAGCTTAATCAGTACATTTTCCAAATAGCAGTAGGGTGGCTATCAAGCATTTTAAGTAGATCGCCTTGAAGGGTCTTCTTGGTGGCGCTCTAAAAGTGTCAGGTGACCCAGTGGGAAAGGAGTCGCTGCCCTACGGAGCTGCGGCACATCACTTTTTTCTTCAACAATGCATTTTGTCTCTTCTGAAACTCCATTCCGTTTGGATTCTGTGACTTCTCATATGCAATTAACAGAATGCATATTCTGTGTGACTGAAGAGTGACAGCCTTCTCCACCCGTCAAGCTGATGAGCGCGATGACCAGGCCGACCCGCTCCGGCCTAGGAGCTTCGAATACGCGTCGGCAGGAGTACCAATCCGTGGACAACCACCCTTCTGATGACGAGCGGCCCTATAGTTCTGTGAAAAATGAATCCCGCAATCCTAATCGCGAATCTGGCAGCGCAATGCACGATGCCTACCTCGACGACCTCCTTTCTAGCAGCGACGAATCCCCCCAAGACGATGCGAATGTGAAGCTTCTCCGTCTCGATAAGAAACCCCAACAACAAAAGCGCGTCCAGTTTACCCCGGAGGCCAGCTCTGCGAGTGCCGCCAGCCCTATCCCGGGCGATGAGTCTGGGGAGCCGCGCAATGTGAGCAAGGCCATCGAGCAAATGCTGGATAGGGAGCGGGATATACTATCTGAAACGTTTGACGAGGATCTGAACCGTGCTTCGCATCTTTTGATGGATGACGATGATAGCGATGATTATGGGTTTACGGGATATAAAGTCTCGGATTCTAGGCGGTACAAGATCCAAAAGCCGGGCTGGAAATCGGGAATCAAGTCGTTGTTGCACATCACGGCTTGGTGGCATGTTTTCCCGCTCCTTGTCGTTGCTTTGCTCGTGATGTGGCTTGCAACGAAGGGCTTGCCGTGGGTTATGCACAAAAACCCTGTCAAGGAATATGTACGAGTCTTGCTCCTCATGGAAATGCGAGGTAGAATTTTGGAATCATTACTGACCTATATCATAGGATCCGGTTTCGTGGTACCCAACTCCCCTTGGCGGGACCAACAGCGCGTGGAGGGAGAGTTATGCCAAGGCGCACGACCTCGTCGAGAGGATGGAGCTGGTGGAGAAAGTGAATATCACAACAGGGACAGGATGGCAGATGGGCCTTTGCGTTGGAAACACTGGACCAGCTGAATACGTCCAGTTCCCCTCTCTCTGCTTGCAGGATGGTCCACTTGGCATTCGCTTTGCGGATAACATCACCGCATTCCCGGCTGGGATTACGACCGGGGCAACATGGAATCGAGAGCTCATGTGGCAACGAGGGTTTGCGCTGGGCCAGGAAGCACGCGCAAAGGGGGTCAATGTGATTCTAGGGCCAGCTATGGGTCCAATGGGCATGATGCCTGCCGGTGGTCGCAATTGGGAGGGCTTCGGCTCTGATCCTGTTCTCCAGGGAGTGGCTGCGGCTGAAACAATCCGTGGTATCCAGCGCAATGGCGTCATGGCGACAGCCAAGCACTTTTTGATGAATGAGCAGGAGCATTTCCGCCAAGCACATGAATGGGGTAAAGACGAGGCTATCTCTTCCAACGTCGATGATCGTGCTCTCCACGAGGTCTTCGTTTGGCCATTCGCTGAGAGTGTGCGCGCTGACGTCGCGAGTGTTATGTGTGCTTATCAAAAAGTCAACAATAGCTATTCTTGTGAGAACAGCAAGCTTCTCAATGGTATTCTGAAGGACGAACTCGGTTTCCAAGGATTCGTACAATCCGACTGGCTTGCTCAGCGATCTGGCGTTCAAAGTGCCTTGAGTGGTCTCGACATGAGCATGCCCGGTGACGGTGCGGGCTGGGCAGACGGAGACTCTTTCTGGGGCATGCGCTTGACTCAAGCCGCTCTTAACACCTCAATTCCTATGGAGCGCATCAATGATATGGTCACTCGCATTGTTGCGGCCTGGTACCATTTCCGCCAGGACTCGTGGGACCACCCCCCGCCGTCGGGAAAGCGGGGACCGAACTTTTCTTCGTGGACTAATGAAAAGATGGGAGGGCTACATCCTGGCAGTGATGATGACAATTCACGCGAGGTGGTTAACTACTATGTGAACGCGCAAGCTACAGGGTCCAAGTCTCTCCCACACTCCCTTGTCGCTCGGAGAGTAGCCGCAGAAGGGACCGTGCTTTTGAAGAATGTCAACAACACACTCCCTCTGTCTCGCAGTGCCACTGGTCGGAAAGGCGTCTATCGAGTCGGCATTTATGGCGAGGATGCTGGGCCTGGGGACGGCCCCAATGTTTGTCCCGACCGCGCCTGCAATCAAGGCACCCTGGGGTCTGGATGGGGAAGCGGTGCAGTCGAGTTTCCGTATCTAGTCAGCCCCTGGGAAGCTCTTCGAACTGCGTGGCATTCAGAGACGAGTGATGTACGAGGATTCTTGGGGAATGACGTTGGCCTGAAGAATCTGGTTGAGCAAGACCTTTGCCTGGTCTTTGCGAACTCTGACGGAGGTGAGGGGTTTGTTCATGACGATGATGTCTGGGGCGACCGCAACAACCTTGACCTTCAACACAGCGGTGCCCAATTGATTGAACGCGTGGCTATGCATTGCGGTGGTGGCCAAGGCAAGCCCTGTTAATTTACAGATCTTCCAATCACAGACTA
>JAXQJV010000720.1:0-14605 GCA_037042255.1 Penicillium sp. PG106-07D
CTATGTTTTTGAATTAGAAAACTATTTAAGAAATAATACTTTGAATGTGAAAACTACTTTGCATTCTGCAGGTACAATCGATCGACATGTGCCCAGGCAGGCAATAAACCTTTGTGTAGGATTGAATTTGTTGTCCGACCGACTAGGTACCTACGTTGATCAAAATTTATAATGTTGCGAAGCAAATTCAACAAAAGAACAATGGGGCCTGTCTTCAACCTATACAATAGGCTCTATTGTTATCGTGATGCCCGCTTGGCAGTCATTGCCTCAGATCTCCAGGGGAATACGAAGTCCGCTCGCAGTAGACCAATCACAAACTCCTTCACCCAGCCTGGTTAACCTCATTCGGCCACTTGAGCCCCACTGGGGCTGAGGGGCTGAGGAGGTCACTCTGGACATGTGTGATCGGTGATTCTGCACCTCCTCAGCGACATTAAACTGGGCGACAAGTCTCGATTACCATGTGTCCATAAACCCCTTCGGCGTCTTCTGCTTCGTCACTCAAGGCCTCGGCGAACGGAATCCAGCTGAATCGGTTTCGCCAACACAAGGATGAGGTTCGCATGAGTTGGACCAGGTGAGACGACTTTATGTGGCTAGTCAGCACAGCACTTGGATTGCCGGCCTGACGTGTATAGAAAGACCCCTGGCCTTTGTTTTCAAGTGAAGTGACAAGGCTCACCTGCAGAAGCTTAATAAGCTCATTCTGAATCACCCAAGGCCTTTACGATGCCTTCAAAGAATAGAGAGGTGGCTTGGCGCCCCGCAGTCGATCCGCCTCAGTCTCAGCAGGCAGCCCGGTCTTCTTCGGACTTTTTCTGGATTGACTATGGGGACGGAAAGTCCCCGGATGCAGAGGTCTCACGGACCACGCAAGCGTTTTTGCAGAAGAAGTATCACAAACTGCGTCGGAAAACCCAGCTTCAAGAATTGAAAGCGTCCATGAAAGCACTTCCACCTGCGCAATCCACCCTGCCCTCCGTCTCGGAAACCGGGACTGAGGACTCACCGGAGAAAGAAATCCTGAATTTGACCGAAGTTGCTGCATATCAAATTCTCATTCGTGAAGATGATTATCGAATGCATCATTCCCCCCAAACCAAGGTCGATAATATCCTTCCCTCCATGTCTCGACGCTCAAAACACAGGGTGGACTTTTACTTTGACTATTGTGAGTGCTTGCATCAATAAAGAGCATCCTTGATCCCGCGTCAAATACTGAGCACACCAATAGTCAGGGCCCGGGGTTCACGCAGATGGTATCCAATTGGCCAGAGTGAAATGCTAAAATGCTTCCTCCAACGCTCATTAGACCGTCCTGCACTCTTGGAGACCATGTTGTCAATGAGTGCGCATGATTATGCAATGAACTGCCAGGCACGAGGTGCCTCGAGCAACGTCGTGCGCCGCTCTCTCCAAGACGCGTTCTACATCAGGTCGCACGTTATCAGATCCATCCAGGCGTTGCTCAAAGACCCAAAGGAAATATACTCCGAAGCAGCAGTGTTGGTTATTGGACACCTATTTGTGACAGAGGTTCGAGGACTCATTCTGAAAACTTTTCCGTTCTGAAGACTAATGACCCCTTCATAGGCACTGGAGGGCAATTTGAAAGCAGTCGACGCACATACCGAAGGCCTTCAGAGGATTGTCAATGCTTTAGGGGGCGTCGAAAAGATGAGCGAATGGCCTCTAGCAAACGTTTATGCGTGAGTAAAGTGCAATCTTAGAGACCCGCTATTCCCTCTAAGGATTGTGCTAGGTGTGACCCGATAAGAGGTATGATGAGACCTGGATGCCCGCTGGCATTTGATATACCCATGCAATTCGAAACAAAATGCTTCCAAGCACTGGCTGCAAGGGCAAGGCCTCTTCGAAAGAAGTATCCAGAGCTCGGTAGCTCATTTTTTAATTCTTCTTGGTCTGATATTCTTCACCCTCGCCTGGGCGCATTCATCCACTCATTACAAGATGCTCTTTCCATCTACGAGGAGTCGATTCGCCTCAACACGGACTTGCCCATGGTCGACCACAACTGCGCTTTGCTCCTCGCAAACAGACTCCATGCCTTACCTTACGAATACGATATCTCTTCTCTCAACGAAACAATCCGACTTGCGATTATGGTATACATCTTGACGAGGATATGGGAATTCCAAGCAAGCATCGTAAACTTTATCCCCAGTCTTCGCGATCACATAGAGGAGAATTCAGAATTTCTCGAGAAGTCAGCCCCCGACCTTCTCATTTGGATTCTCTTTAATGGTGCATTTGGGTCCGTGGGGTTTGAAAGCCACACGTGGTTTGTTAAGCGGCTAAAGGGTCTCGCCAGAGATATAGCCCTGAGCGAGTGGGAAGAAGTGGCGTCAGTAATGGAAGGATTCTTATTTGTTCGTCGGCCTCCGAATGATTCTGCCCAGGAACTTTGGACGAAGGTGACTCGGGAAGCAGGCGTTGATTGAGAGAGAAACGAGATAATAATTATAATGCCATTCATAGCCCCCTTTGCCATCAAGAACTGTCGATGACGGGAAGTATAGCTAGCCTGGTGAGGGCCTTCATCTGACAAAACGAGTCACTCATGTTCCGAGATTTACTATGTTTGGTCACTTCAAAGCGGATTGTATAGAGATTACCTGAAACCATCCCAAATTACGATTTCGCGCCTCAGCTCACCACTCCCATGGCGCGATCAGCTCACTTCAAGCGGGTTCCTCCTTATGCTCAGCCGTACCAGTCTTGTCTTCCAGGCCCTTGCTCTCGATTCGCTGCGCTAGGATGCTCGTCTCGGTGATTGGGGGCTCGATCTTGATGTTTCCGATAAACCAGGGAGTCTCGGTGAAGAGTTTCTTCATCTCCTCCAAGGGTACCCGTTTTGTCTCGGGGCGCATGGCCCAGAAGAACATGGCATTTGTGAAATTGCACACCTGCGCAGGAAATCAGCCATCGGCAAAATCCTTCCAGAGTATGTGTTGATACACCCTGAGAGGCAAGAGAGTGGTAAGAAGGTCGGTTACTAACCACAAACAGGATACAGAATTTCCGTCCCGATTTTGCCAGTCCAATGGGCTTGGGGAAGCTCGATCACGGACCGCTCCTTCCTCAGCGAGGAGCATTGACGCCCGGTAATTGAGGTGTCACCGCTAGTCCTTAACCGACGGCAGCCAATCCCAGATCGTGGGTGCCTGAGGAATGCCGTTGGGCTTGGCACGTGCGTGTCCACACTGACAGACTTCCGCCGCAGCCCCTCTCGGCGCATTCTCGTCTGCATCAGCCCACATGGATGCAAATATCAATCACAGGATGAGGAGTGGATCTCGGTGTCAAGCTCGAATGGAGAGTGCCTTGCCGTGGATTAACGCGACGGTTGCGTCCAGAATCTCGATTTGGGCCCGGCAGATACAAATCCGCCGAGGGCCCCCACCATTGGTGGATATTTGCTTCCCCGGATTCTCCGCATGCTGGCCAAGCGAACGATGAGAAGCTTCTCCACCGGGGGGGAAAGCTAAATTGAAGAGGGGAATTTGTGATTGATGGAAACCTCGAGCTCATGCACTATCCGGTTCCTGGGAGATCGAATCTGGGGAAATGAGATTCTCCTGGGACCAGAAAGGCATGGAGCATTGGAGCTTCTCGAGGAGATACGATTTGTATAAATTCAGGGGGCTTTCCCATCCCTCGAAAGCCACTCCCTGATAGCTCACGGATGATCCAGAACTCCCTCTCGTCGCAATGCTGGGTTCCATCTATTTGGCCCTCGCGGCGTCTTTGGCCGTATCGCACGCCCTTCCGGGTGCTCCGGCAACTCACAAAACCTGCTCCGACCCATTCGCACGAGTGAAACCTGAAAGGGGTGCCGTCGTGGTTGACAACAGCGCCAGTCCGTACCCAGGCTCTTTCTCTACCGTGCAGGCTGGAGTGAATGCTCTGAACACGACGACCACCACCCCGCAGTCTCTATTTGTCTTCCCCGGCACGTACGTGGAACAGGTTTATATCCCACGTCTTAAATCCAACTTGACCGTCCAAGGATACACCTGCAACCCCAAGGGCTATGAGCATAACACGGCTACGATCACCTACAACCTGGCTCTCATCAACACCACCAGTGATGACAAGACCGCCACCTTGCGTCAGTGGAACCCCAACACTAAGGTGTACAACATGAACATTGTCAACACCTTCGGCCATATTCCCAAGAATGGCCAAAATCTGGCCGTCTCTGCAGAAACCACCGGTCAGGGTTACTATGGTTGCCAGCTGATTGGTTACCAGGACACCCTGCTCGCTGAAACAGGTAAGATGACCATCGTTGTCCTCCCATTCACAGAGTATATCCTAATTCTGTCATCATCCAGGCTACCAGCTCTACGCCAAGAGCCTGATCGTTGGTGCTGTCGACTTCATTTTTGGACAGACAGCCCTGGCTTGGTTTGAAGGCATTGACATCCGCACTATTGCTACCGGATGCATCACTGCTTCGGGCCGTGGCAGCGCCAGCAACCCATCATGGTACGTCATTAGTCGGTCAAACGTCTCGGCTATCAATGAGACGATCCCGGCGGGTATCAACGAGCTCGGACGCCCGTGGGGTTCTTTTGCCCGCGTGGTCTTTCAGGAGACTTATCTCGGGAACGTCGTCGCCCCGGAAGGCTGGAAGCAATGGTCAACAAGTACTCCCAACATTGCCAACGTTACCTTCGCCGAGTATAACAACTACGGGCCCGGCTCTGTGCTGGAAGAAGGACCCCGAGCCAACTTTAGCGAGCAGTTGACTGCGCCCATCTCATTTCAGTCAATCCTTGGAGAGAACTTCAAGGATGAATGGTGGATCGACACCAGCTACCTTGACCCGAGTGACCTGAAGGTCCACAAGTCCCACAGCTCGGAACCATGCACTTCCACTGCCACAAGTGTTGGATCAACCACGACCACCACGGCCGCTTCAACCATTGTCTCGAAGACTACCACTGCTGCAACTTCGACTACCGTGGTCTCGACGACTGCCCCTGCTGTGAGTCCCACCTTGGCTGGAACCACGACTGCATCCTCGGTCTCAGCCTCCACTACGTCAGGCACTCCGTGCGTTTGCACTGCGTACTCTCAGATCTCGGCTGCCGTCGCCTCCTGCACCAACATTATTTTGTCCAACATCGCTGCCCCCAATGGTTCTGCTATTGATCTCTCCGGACTCCAGGCCGGTACCACTGTGACATTCGACGGACTGACGACGTTTGGATTCACAAACTCATCTTCTTTCAACCCAATGACCATCAGTGGTGCAGGTATCACGGTCACTGCCAATCCGGGAGCAGTCATTGATGGTAATGGACAAGCATACTGGGATGGTCTCGGTTCCAACGGGGGCGTGCCGAAGCCTGACCATTTCATTGTGGTCAAGAAGGTCACTGGAAACTCCATGATCGAGAACTTGCATATACAGAACTGGCCAGTGCATCTTTTCACCATTTCCAGCTGCTCTGATCTTGTCTTCCAAGACTTGGTCTTGAACAACACTGCGGGCAATGCTCCTAACAGCATTAGCAATGGCTTGCCTGCTGCACATAATTCCGACGGCTTCGATGTTAGCACATCGAGCAACATTGTGATTCAACGCAGTGTCGTCTACAACCAGGACGATTGCGTGGCCATCACCAGCGGCAACAACATGACCGTTTCTAATCTTGAATGCCATGGTGGCCACGGTCTCTCCATTGGATCAGTGGGCTTGAAGTCCAACAACAATGTCACCAATGTGCTGGTAAGGATGAACCCAAACCCTGCACGAAGACACAGCTCGCGAGTGAACCGTCGGGAGCACCCATGACCCCAAAGCCAGGCCCATCACTGCCTTCCCCACTGCCTTTTTTTACACTTGCCTCAAAATTTCTGGCATGCCGCTCACTGACCCGCAATTTCTACGCCTCTAGTTTACCGATTCGTCCGTCTTCGACTCCCAGAACGGGTGCCGCATCAAGACCAACTACAACGCTACTGGATTTGTCGCCAACGTCACCTACGCTAACATTGCCCTCTCAGGCATTTCCAACTATGGCATTGACGTGCAGCAAGACTACCTTAACGGTGGTCCAACTGGAAACCCCTCGAACGGCGTCCTCATCCAGGACCTGCTGTTCCAGAACGTTACTGGAACTGCCACCTCCACCGCACAGGACTATTATATCCTCTGCGGTAGTGGATCTTGTTCTGATTTTACTTTTACCGGCGTCTCCATCACTGGTGGCTCCGTTGCAAGCAGTTGCAACTTCCCAGCTAGTGGGTGCCCATCTTGAGAGTAGAGATGGCGATGAGAGTAACCTCGTTCGTTTGACTTTTCCTTCATGTATACTATCTCGTTACGACGATTCAGTCCGTGGGGGGTTTCCTTTGAGTTCACAAATAAACTTCCCTGGTCGCTCTCTTTCAAATTTGTCCTGTGATAGCCATGGTAGATGTGTTAGAGTTTGTGCTGGACTTGCGCAACATCCTGGGTTATGTTCGCAGCGACAGCAACGCTGAAGAGACCATGGGATGTGCCGATAAGAAGAGCAGGGAACGATTCACAGTTCACCAATCCTTGTCCGGGAGTAGCTGCCCCCCGGTTTACATACCTCAAAGCGCTGGTGCCTTCGCCTCGTACTTTGGTAATATCCAATCCGCATTCTCGGCGCCCGGGCATCTCCAACGACCCCCCCGCCGGATTCTGCGGCTACCTGAGAACAACTTAATCGTCTATCTCACGAAGCAGCGGGATTAAAAATGGAGGTCCACGTTGTATCCAAAGTAGACAACCAGGTGCATGCAGTTACAACGCTCGATTACAACGCTCGATTGCTCAACCTAACAACACGACCTCAATGCGTCCCTCGGTACGTGTTCAGCCGTTGCTGATCACTCTCATCTCCAACAATCTCAGCTATGCCCGTGGTGGGGATCTGCTCCATTGGTAAGATACAATATTTTCCTTTTGATCCCCATATTTCGGCACATTTCGCCCATTTTAACCTTGCTTGCCTCTAATGATCATGTAGGTGGGATACCTATCCCGTCCCTGTAGAGCGCCTCCAGGCGATGGTTTCTTACAAGCATAGGTGGTGATCTTTAGTTCAATCCTATATCGGAGGGCACCGAAGCAAATTATTCTTCTCCCCTACTCATCACTCATCTCGACGAGTTGTTCAAAAGCCTCGATTGGGGAATCGAGTGGGCCCCACGGCACGTACGACCGGGAGACTGCTGACCTCATGACGACGGGAAAGTGGAATGAACGACGCCTAAATAGAGTAACACTCACGCCCGTATTCTTATTTCGCTAGGTGGTCTAATCTCAAATACCTAGTCTAAGACGACCTCATTGAAGATGTTAATAGATTAAAAACTATGCACAGACTTCGAATAATCACTCCATTGGCTTTCGCCCTTCGTTGGGTATCTGAGAAGTGCAGGTGGGTAATGAAAATCTATCAGTAACCTACGTCAATATGGTTACATGGAGAAAGGTGAACGATCACCGGTTAACCCATGACATTACATGAAAGAAGCCCGGACTTTGCGAAACATGGAATAGGTGCCTACCTAACCTACCTAACTTCTCCTCCAGTCGCGGTTTTACCCCGGCGCCATCTAGGTAATGGATTGATGGCAGCGCAGTTGAGGCTCCAAGATACATCTCAGTCGATGCGAAGGACGAAGAGCTACCTAGGAGGTAGTTAGGTAGTTACCATCCAACGAAGATAAAATAATTAAAAATTTTCTGTTCTAAGGCGATTTTCGGGATTTGCGAGCACCTTGCGCATTCCAGATTAAAAGTTGATGCCTCGAGGTGAGTTGGAACACAGCAGTTGATCAGACTGCGCGCGGCGCACCCACTGGGTCAGGATCCAACTGATCCACAGACTGAAGGAGTCTCCATCGTTCGCTGAACATATGGATCCAGATTGGACCGAGAAAGCGAAGCCTTCCCAACCGCTGCTGTTATCGGCCTTGATACGAAGACGGGTTCATGTTCTATCCTGCTGCTGACCAGTTTGTGTGGGGCATAGGTCATGTGACCGCTGCCCGTTCGTCCTGTTAGCTTTTTCCCAAAGCTCCCTCTTCCAACCACCTTCAGAATCCAGATCTTGAGATCTGCAAGCGAGGTCACTAAACATGAAATCATGTCTCCCACTCCCTGCTTTCTTTCCAATAGTTTGGCCTTCGTGACTCCGTCACCTCGACATTGGATTGGATGGATCATTGACCATTGTTTGATTCCCGGCTAATCCACTTGCATGACGGGGCTCGGGGATCTAAAGTGTGCTCCAATTGGCCGAATCCATTCATTTCTCACATCCGGGCTGCTTGCTATGATTTCGTTCGCTATGGCTCCCTGTCGTCCCATTCTTCCCCTGGGTGAAATAGAGAATGAGATCAGCATGGCCTCTGGGTATCCACCTTGGCTTTTTCTGTCTCGGTTCTCCTTTGTTTGGAGATAACCCGAGCGCATTGTCCCGAAGCCTCCATAGACACACCACAGTCTGTTGCATTTAAACTCGAAAAGGCTCGCTTTCCGGCTTTTCTGAGTGCCGGCCTCCACCTAATTTGACCAGGAAAATGCCAGCGGACGAGAAGAATACTGGCGTGGCCAGCAACAACGTCGACCCTGATGTGGAAAAGTCTGCACCAGAAGTCCCGCCCTCTCAGCCTCCCCAGCATGCAGAATCTCTGGGAAAGGTAGAAGCCCAAGCGAGCACCTCGCGGAGAGGGATCATTGTCGTTCCACGTTCCGAGCGGCGAGGCTTGCTGGGCAGCTTTTCTATCATTCCCGAGATCACCAACCCCCGCGACTACGGCAGCGGGACTAAATGGGCGATGACGATCATTGTCAGCTTCGCTGCTGTGACATCTTCCACGGGCTCTTCTATCTTCTACCGTTAGTAGTCATGCTAGTCTTGATCTCATTGCGCTCCAAGTTGACAATTTACAGCGGCTCTCACTGAGGTTGCCAATGACTTGCATACGACCCCGACAGTGGCAAATCTGTCACTCGCGTTTTACTTGCTTGCAATGGCTTTCACGCCTGTGTGGTGGTAAGTGTTCTTGCAGACATAACTCGTCAACGAGGAATGAGAAGCATGAGAGCTTTTCTGACCACAAACCAAAGGTCCGCAATGTCCGAGAAGTATGGGCGGCGAACGGTCTACCTGCTCTCCTTTTTCCTTTTCCTGGTTTTCTCCTGCATCAGCGCCGTCAGTGTCAATATCACGATGTTGATCGTTTTCCGAGTTCTCAGTGGTGGAGCCGCAGCGTCTGTACAATCCGTCGGCGCAGGAACTGTTTCCGACATTTGGGATCCGAAAATGCGCGGCAAAGCAATGGGAATCTTTCAGCTGGGGCCTCTCTGTGGACCGGGCCTCGCCCCCGTGATTGGTGGTGCCTTGACACAAGCTCTTGGCTGGCGAAGCACGCTCTGGTTCCTCACGATCTTTGGCGGTGTGATGCTGGTCCTTATTTTTATTTGCTTACCGGAGACGATTCCAAAGCGTGAGCACAAACCGGAGTCCGAAGAGCCAAAGAACACTTCAATTGTCGTCAAAGCGTTTATGGCGGTCTTAGGCCCGTTCAAAGTGCTGGCCTTGCTCCGCTTCCCGCCCGTTATCGTCGTGATCTGGTCTGGAGTCATCGCTTTCTTCGCGATGTATATCATGAACGTCTCTATTCAAGCCGTTTTCGAGAAACAGCCTTACAACTTCAATGTTCTGGAAGTGGGTCTTCTTTATCTAGCACCCACCATTGGCTACGCTATCTCGTCGATTTTCGGTGGTCGCTGGATTGACTATATCATGATCCGGGAAGCAACCAAGGCCAACCGCTACGATGAGAATGGGAAGCTGAAGTTCTTTCCTGAGGATCGGATGAGGGAGAATATCTGGCTGGCCTTGACGCTGTACCCGGCCTCGTTGATTTGGTATGGGTGGACTGCTGAAAAGGGCATCCAATGGGCAGTCCCTGCTACTGCCTCTATCTTCTTCGGACTCGGCATGATGCTTGTTATGGGCACGGTGCAAACCGCACTGACCGAGTTCACTCCCAAAAGATCTTCGAGCGGTGTCGCCATGGCTAACTTTGTGCGGAATGTCCTCGCCTGCACGGGGGCCGTTGTCACTCAGCCCATGATCGACGGTATCGGCAACGGATGGATGTGCACGCTAATTGGTCTGCTTGCATTTGTCACTGGGATTTTGGCCATTGCTTCCCTTCGCATCTGGGGCCCGCAGTGGCGTGTGTTGATGGACCAGAAGCTGAATGCCCCGAAGTCGTAGACTTCTGTGTCGGCGGCTGATTTGCTGATAAAAGAGATTTTCATCATGTTCACTGTTTCGATTTTTCTTAGACTGGCACATATAGGAGTGTATTCAGGTGTCTCAGACAAATAACGCAATATCTCTGGCAATCGGAGCCGAACCAACTGGTTTCCTCATCACTGTACCCTGTCAATCGGTATTGTTGTACAATTGTCGATCTCGTCCCTGTCATTCAAAATCTACCATGACAGAAAATGGTGACGATTTTGTCAACATCCACATTGGCATATCTCGTCCCAGCTTTGGTATCAGTTCCGTTCTGTCCGTGTTCGCCTCACTTTCTTTACGGTGCATTCGCTGGTGGATTGATCTTGGGTTATCCATTCCGTCTCGAACAGTCTGGGGGAATACTTCAGAGAATCCGTTTATGTACGATCACTCATGAGCTTCTAAGAAAACATGAAATCCTCTAATTCTTCTTAGGCCCGTGGCCCATCACCTCAAAATCACCCTCAATCCACAGTTTCCTCATTTTGAACAGCCTGATCTTCCATAGTCCCTCGGACTCCACCTTGACCATCTCCAGGTAATAGGTGCCGCCAGTCCAGAACCAAGGCGCACTCGGGTCGGTTCCCGTGCCCAGGCGATAATGTTTGGCGTTGTACAAGCACGAGAGAGACGCCTCTGTTCCACTCTCGGCAACGTTGATGCGGATGCTGGTGACGTAGTGGGTGGTGTCGAGGTGAACAATGGTTTTGTCGAAGCACTCGACGTGGACTTCTTCCAGACCGTGCATTTGGCGGCCAAAAAGATCCCATTGCACGTCCTGCGTGAAGGCCGAGTCGAAAAGTTCGGAGTCATTTGTATCCATTCCGAGCATGAAGCGGTGGAGGGAGTCGGCGACAGCTTCACGCGTGTCGAGTGCCGGGGTCAGGACCGCTGGGAGGGCCATGGACTTGTCGTAGGCCGCCATCGCTGAATCCGCCATTTTGAGGGGTGTGATATGGTCTGAGGAAGGGCTTTTGGTTTCAATTTTGAAGTGGCCACCCTCGTAGATTTCTACCACTGATATAGCACTATCTCTAGTTCTGAATCCTATACCGAGACCGTATTATCCGACGTAGTTCCGATGAATATCGAGTCGGAAGCCGAATCATCCCATGCGAGCTGACACCCTGGCGGCCACACGGCGCTATGCAATGTCCTTCTGGGCTCACAGCTTTCATTTGTCAAATCATTATTCTTTTCAAGTCAAGCCCCAATGAACGAAGACATATTCTTCGCAGAGTACAGGGCTCATTTTGGAACTGTCTAATCCTCAATGTCATTGACCAATGAACAGGGCGTTTTGATCCCCGAGTAGTCGAGAATGCACAGCGCAGCCTCAGCACCTTCGGACGACTCACCCCCGCACCATCGCCCCCACAGTGCGCATACCTCACGAGAGAACCGGGCTCTTCTGTGCCCCGATGACCATATAGGACAACCCTTCTTCCGTGAGGGTCGTCCGGCCAAACGATACCAACCTTTGAACTACGCTGCGCCCATTCAACACCAAAGGAACCGTACAAGAAGTACTTTGTAGACCTCTGAGCATCCCAAAAATCAACAACGATCCCCTCTAGCTCCCCGCAACTGAGAAATGATTAACCTCTTCGCTTGGCAGAAGTATTTTTGGAATTCTTACCCTCTTTCGGAAATGCTAGGAAGATATTCCTTGAGCAGGTACTCTCACCGTTATTCTGGAGGGCTTTACTAGAATGGCTTCCGTCCTCATCAGATCAATTTCTGGTCTTCAAAGCCTATAGCTGTGCATTCGTGACCTCTACTGTATATTCTAACTCCGCCGGGGCTTACGGGAATCAAGCAGCGTCTAGCATAGCCTCTACGGCATAACGTCTCTCGCGAGCAAAGAGTCTTCAACTTCCGGCTCCGTCGTCCTTCGCCGCCGCCGAGTTACACAAGGCTCTTTCCCCAACACGTCCATGCGCATGCCCCGTTTGCCTCTGTATATCTTTTGATCCATAACTTGGGAACTCCATGCCCGTCCACCGCACTCTCTCCGTAGTGTGAGAGAAGACTTGATAATCGGGCAGTCTGTGGGCCCTGGACGCATCGAGTACGTATCCCCAAGCAGGCATCATACCCTTTGGGCTGTGTTGCATGCAAACTCGGCCAGCGAGCCTTCGTCGAACAAGTCACTTGCCAAAGTCCCGGATGGGTAGTAGAAAAGCGAGGGATAGGACGGAGAGTAGTACCCTGACATGGAAGAAAAGAACGATGGTACTGGCGCGATGTACAAAGTGACTATTGCCGCTGTAAGCAGCTTCCCAGGTGCCTTGGGTTCATCGTCTGTGAAATCCTGTCCTGGCTCACGAGAGGGAGCTTTCCAGGCTCCGACAAGGCGAAAGAAGGATGAGAACGACCCGGTTGTGAAACCCACGGCACCATAGGTGGAGAATGGAATCTCTTCGTCTTCCATTATCCGCAGAAGAGCCTTTGAAAACGCGTGGAAGGCCATCCAGACCAGGATTAGTTGCACTCCCCGCCCACCAGCAGATCCCACACGATATCCACTGCTTTGGCATGCGCAAAGCTCCATGGAGCGTCGTGAGGAGTCATAGGCAAATTAATACTCAGAAATTGCGAGGAATTCAAAAACTTGTCGTGCCCGGGAAGGCAAACGCGCCATCTGGTAAGCAGCCCCGGACTGGCAGAGACAGATCACCCTGAGTAATTTTTGATGAGGATCAGGATCAGGAATCCTTAGCATGGAGAAAATTGAAGAAGGAGAGTAATCTCGTTGACAGCATTTTCCCTGGTGAAACTCAGAGGCGGGGAAATACAAATCACGGGACTTTTGGCCCCCAGCGAGTGGGCTGAAGGGATATAGACCGATAATCAATTGCGTCTTGAGCTCTGTAGATCATTTTGCATAAAGTTTTTGCAATAACACTGAAAATCTTGTTTGGGTTTCTGTGAGGGCCAAGGGGGGAGACATAGTCAAATCAGTGACGATCCATACCGCCACTCACACTTCCAGTCAAATCATGTATGACCGATCCCATTTAGAATTTCCCTAAGCTACATCTGCTGCTACGCAAAATTGGTGCCTTGGTGTTAGCGAGTTCTAGCTCTCGAGAGCTGCCTTTTTCACCAACTCCACTGACCTTCGCTGTGATGTGACTCCAACTCGGGCGTCTACTTGTACCGGAGAAGGCAGATCTATTTCCGGAAGGCCGTCGGACTTCTTCTAATATTCCTCCCGAAATTCTCTGCTCATCCTTTTGGTCCTCTTTGAGTCACGAGGGACAAAATCATCGTGGGCGATATCCCAGTCTCAAAAAGGGCCTATGATGGTGCGTACAAAGCTAGGGAGTTGCCAGTGGTTTGATTAGACTACATCAGAGGTACTCATGGACGCATTTCATCCAAGGTTCAAGTCGGCGCATCTCCCTGTAGCATCTTTCTTCAAATACTACCCCTGAGCATCTAAACGTCTTGTCCAAGACAAGTATGTCTAGAACCACTTGGTTCATTGCCTTAAAACTGATATTCGAACCTGCACACACGAGAGCTCTTCTACGCCCTGTGCAATCCCTTCGACTGTTAACAAAAGCTGGCGGCCGTCTTTCCACCTTCCCTTGGCATGTCAACGGACTTTGGGCAAAGTTCAGGGTGACGTCTGGACGCCGGTAGTGACAGTCAGTGGTTGGTCCCATGATATCCTCATTAACCTGATAATGGTGGTATAGCCGACAGCTGCTATTCGACTGCCGTATACAGTCCGAGGAGTGATAGCAAAAATCTTATTTGAGCGTATCAGCTGTCTCCACAAGATGTTTTGCAGGTCGTAGGTCACCAAAAAATCGCCATTGGGCTCGTCTTCAGGCAGTCTAAGCTCAGGGTTGTTCCTGTTCATTCCTTTCGCAAACAGCACTCCGGCGTAGGCTGGGTCGAAAACGAATGTTGTTTCATCGGTCACGGAGTTTTTCAGCTCCGCCGTAGCCAAAACCTCATCAATGGCGACGTACTCCTCCGGATTCAGTGTAGTTGCCTTCTCGATATGTTCCTTGATGTGCTTTGCAGTCTCGGGATCGCATCGCGTGTGGATAAAGTAGA
Organism: Penicillium sp. PG106-07D; assembly: GCA_037042255.1. Classification (NCBI taxonomy): domain Eukaryota; kingdom Fungi; phylum Ascomycota; class Eurotiomycetes; order Eurotiales; family Aspergillaceae; genus Penicillium; species Penicillium sp. PG106-07D. The sequence goes on from JAXQJV010000720.1 coordinate 14,409, forward strand.
GTTTGTTTGAGCCAGCCGCCGCCACATATGGAGTATCCGGTGCCATAACTTGGAGGACGTATTTTGTTTCAAAGAACTTTGGCACGTAGCCACCCCGATATTGCTCTTGAAACGAGGGTGTGTTACGGATGAACTTCTCAGAGGACTAATCAGGAAGGCGGTGTTGGGATTCTGCCGGGGGTATTTATGCCGCCCTT
>JAXQJV010000721.1:0-14761 GCA_037042255.1 Penicillium sp. PG106-07D
TTGCCAAGCGACTTTCGACTGTTCATGTAATTCTTGAGCATGGCCTTTTGGGGCGCCCGGGTCAGCTTCGAATGGGGAGATGGGTCGAGCGGGCGACGTACCACGCGAGGGTAGGTAATGGGTATGCTTGAAAGAACGATCAAATGCTTGGTTTTCCCTTTGATGATTTCACGGTGACATCTGTCCCAAATTAACTCGGAAGTTTCTGGGCTAAGGACCTCGTTGCTCTGTATGAAGGTATTATTAGTTTGTCTTCCATTCGGTATAAAAAGAAACAAATTATTACCTGTCGCTCAGTTCGGCAGTCCAGGCCCAAGAAGGCCACATCAGCACCTAGTGACATGAACAAATTGCGGCTCTTTTGCCCAATGTACGGGCCTGGTGTAGCACCAAGGAGCCAGCTAGGCTCGTCCACCTCTGTTTCATCTGGCACGCTATGATGCTGGAACAAAAGGTAGTACTTGAACGCGATCTTCCCCAGACCAGAGATAACGGCACTGCGCATGAAATCATCATGGTAAGAACCGAATCCTTCAAAGATCTCATGATCATTCCAAATGTTAACCATTGGGATCTGAGAGTTAGCCAGAGAAAAGAGGCCTTGGGAGAACCATGAAGCGTAGCGTTCAAGGTAAAACTTTTCGAGTTCCGCACGGAACTCGGGAGTAAGTGGTGCTCCATAACGATCTGCAGCATTCTTGATCTTGATCCATTCTTGGAACAAAGAAAGATCCGTGATCACGCCGTCGTTGAAAATCTGATCGCCTCCTCCGATCATCACATGGAATGGCTGAGTCTGATGCTCATTCAGAACGTCACGCCAGAGTGGATCGGGTCCGCACAAAGGATTGGGGTCAACATTAGGACCGAAGCCATTGCCACTGTGGAACATGATATTCATAGGCTGGCCTACAGCTGGGACCCAGAAGCCCAGGGCAGGTCCTTGATTGATGCGGTATGCAATCCGCTGCTGGGTCGCACTGAGTTCGATTTCAAGACTGAACCTCCAGAAGGTCACATCCCTGGATGTATCAGCGTACAGACGCACGCCAAGGATATCTTGGTGCAGTTCTGCTGTTTCGCCGTCCACCGGGTGAATCCTGTTTGAAGGAATTGGTTGCTTGGCTCCCTCGGGCTTATAGTCAATCATGCTGGGAGAGAGCTCATAGATTCCGTCATCATTTTCCACGCCTGACAGATCTACCTCTTCCTCGAGGTGGTCCACTGGCTTGACATAGAGTGGACGACCATCACGGCCGACTTTCATCAGGCCCGCGGTGGGGTCGACATATTCAGGTGCCAGCGCCCCATTTTCACCAGTCACCTCTGCGGGTGGAGGAGGTAATAGATCCATCGGCTGAGAGAAGAGCCTGAGCGTAGGCGGAACCTCGTAAGAAGAGCGGGAATCCTTGGTAACGATCATGATCGAGCCCCTCCAGAACTCTTTCTCAACCAGCCCATGAGCTCCATCGATATTCTCTTTTCTCATACCAGTGTATCGAAGGAGCGGACCACATCTCAAGAATAACTTAGGCTGGAAACTTTTGTTCTCAGTGACTCCTATGCGAAGTTAGATATCCAACCGAGCCTGACTTAACTCATTTCAATTCAGTTCCCAGTAACTCTTACCTGTCACTTTCTGAGCCGCAGTTTGATAATTCTTGGGGAGTGCCCTGCTCTTTCGGCGATCGGCTGAGGCGCCGCCTTCCCACCATGCCTTACTGCGATCAATATCCAAATGTTGGAAGTCAAAATCAGCAGCTTCAAGTCGGGCCACGGGAGCATTTCTCCATTCGAATATGGGTGGAGGCGTGGGTGGTGGCACGTCGAATGACACTGTCTGTCGTGGTTTTGACCTTGGAAGCGACGTGCCAGATAAGGACTTCGCCGCAGGAGGAGTTTCAATTCTTTCGGCGTTGGAGAGAGGAGCAACTGGGTGCAAGGACTTCGGAGGCCCTTGTTGAGATACTGAGCGAGTGTGCATGAGTTTCTCGCTCGGCGGTCCTTCCTTTGCGCCGGGATCGCGCAATGTGGCTGATCTTCGTGGTACACCACCCATCTTTCCTTGTGACGGTCTGGCGTTTTCAGCACCCGCATATTGCGCATCTTCGGGTTGTCGAATGGCTGGGTACTGAGGATTCATCGGGACAGCCCTGTTGTGGCGGACCGCGGTGGCTCCCGCCGGTCGCGGCGCAGCTCGATCAGTTTCTTCCATCAACGGTTCTTTCAGCGTATTTTTCCTCATATTAGAAAGATTGCCACGATCCTCTAAATGTGCACTCTGCTGCGAATTTGATCGAGGAATACTCGCCGCAGCAGCAGCTTCGGCCTGCTCCTTTTCAATCTTCTGCCGCGCAAGACGTTCTCGCAGCCGCATTTCAGCTTCTTGAACTCGCGCTCGCTTCTCCTCCTTGCTGATACCATTCAAGGTAACTTCGAGTTTCTGTAGTGGTGAACGGTCTGAAGCCCAGTCTCGTTTGCTACTTGCGCCGCTTGTTGAGCGCATGGTGTTCGATCGAGTGGGTGGGGAAGGGACACTCGGAGCAGTGGGAGCCTCGGGAGGAGGCTGCACCTTTTCACTACCTGACATGGCTGCTTCGGGGCCATGGAGATATTCTGCTGGGGGAAGGCCGCGAGGAGTAGTGGATTCCTCATTGAACCCTGGAGGAGCCCCTGGCGCAGGCTTGCGAGTGGTGTAGTTCAGATTGGCTGCTGCTCTTGCTGAGAATGATCGACGCGATGGTCCCGATGCGGTGGGCCCTGATGAGGCTTTTGGCGCGGATTGTGGATAGGGGCCCTCTGCCGCTGAGCGCGTATATTCTGGTTCTTCTTCATAGCTTGGGGTAGCCGCACTATATCTGCGACTGTCCGAAGCTCTGCGAGCTCTCTTGGCAGTCTGTGGGTTGGAGCTACCATTTGCCAGATCAGGCGATCCGCGAATTGCGATTGTCGCCATTCCGAGACAGTTTGCGATGATTTGCGTGACAGGACTGTGCGGGCGATGAGTGTAGCTTCCTAGTGGTTTGGTTCGAAGGATGACAGTAGTGCTGGTCTAGGCTGAAGTGCGTCTAGTCAATGCTTGCACTGAGAACGCTTCTGCAACTCAGCATAGTAGAGTGCCGAGCAGGCCGATTGAACATACCAGGCTTTGTTTGTCCTCACAAAATCGCAATTCTGCTATATCCGATGCCTAACGTGGGCTCACCACATCCTTACCCGAATTCAGTTAGGTTTGCACCAGGCGTCAGGTACTTGTTGAAGCGGGGCTTCGGCGGTGACAGGGTTGAGCGTGGCACGAGAGTTCTTGGGTGTGTTCGATAGGAAATGCTGAACAAAGAATGAGATGATCGAAAAGTCAAGAGCAGACGATTAACTGGGAGGTAGAAATGGAATGGAAGAAGAGAAAATTCGGTGGAGGCCGCAAGACAGGATCAGCTTGCGCCGCCCTGGGCCCGTCTATACATCGCCGTTTATCCCGGTGGCTGGTATTTCTCCCCCAGCCTTCGAGCGGGGCAGGGCATCATTGGCCAATAAATCAGCCCTCGTGGCTGACATGTACTTTAATAGAATCGATTCCAGTTTTCCTTGATTCTTGTCCCTTGTGCAGGCTTAATTATTCCTTTTGAGTTTTTGGGTTCTGGTTCCTGGATACTACGTGTTTGGCGAGGTACCTCTGCACTGGAGTCAGGGGTGGGGTTCAACCCCATGGTCCGCACTCCGTACCTTGGGCACATACGTACCATTTTCCCTCTACCAGGTGGGGCTTTCCTATCTTAGCTACCGCATCACGTCTACACCTCGACCTGGTCCCGAAGGGGTTCTTGACAATGCGAGATACTTTTGCTTTCTTTCCGCGTCCTCTACGTCGCTGATGTTCTAGTTTTCTCATTGACAATGTAGATTCTATGGACTGTGAATGAGGCGTGCCGCGTATAGTGTCTTTGCGTTCTGTGCGGTTCTCGGTTGATCGATAATCTTTGTATCAATATCACTAGCTCGCGAATAGGTTAGCCTCGTTGAAGTTCTGATATAAAAGGCCCTCTGGTCAATGTACTTAAGCCGCGCGCTTCGCTGCATGGCTTTCAATTACCACATATTGAGGACTCATATGGAGCTTGTAGACCGAACTTGATTTCATATTGAGAGCCCCTTCCAAGCCGAGAACAAAATTTGAGATGACTTTGCATGCTATGCACGATCGCCTAGTATTCTTAATAGCTAGTCGCAGGTCGTGAGTGCTAGGTAGCAAATCGGACAGCATGGTAGATATCAGCCGCACTCTGAGCTACAGCGGAATATAGCAAGATAAGTCCGTGCTAGCAGGCTGTATGTATCTTAGGGCTGACCAGCCCCTGGTTGCAAGGAACGCCAGAGAGAGCTGGTCCAACTATCGGTCACGACTTCGCATGCATCGGCATTATACTCGGGCTGGTGACAGACCGATGTCACAGGACGGACTGCTACCAGGTTCTCGTGGATATCCCGTCCTTGTTTAATGATAACCAACCTTTTGCGGATGGCCAGCAGCTGTAACTAGGGCGACATCGACAATCGGCAGACTGCAGAGCCCCTATGGCTGCAGTTGCAAACAGAGAATGTAAAAGAGGGCTGATCATGATAGATTTCTCCCGTACTATAGACCAACCCCGACTGAACAGACATCCGCGCTTTATATTTGCCTGGCTCTAGTGCCTTCAATCCCCAAGGCAGGCAGTGCAGAAAGATTATTTCGACTGCGAATACGAAATTACCCGATCGGATGGTAGAGAATCGGATTGAGTTGAGTATGGCTTAGCGTGCAGATCTCCCTCGTATTGGCCAGGTGATAATCTAGGTAGTTTGGTCAACTAGTTACATGTTTACGTCGGATTTCATTTATTTTCCGGGGTTTGTCGCTGGATTCTGGAAGATATCCTGAGACTCGGAGTCGTGAGCTCCGGGTTAATGTTATACGAGAGAGGGCGTTATTGGTCACATTAAAAGCAACGCTCGTATCCATTGCGTGGATGATTCACGAATGCGAAGATAAATTAACTTCGAAGCAAAACTCCCACAAGTTGCCAACATATAAAAAGCTGGAGACTACTTCCTCATTTTCCAGATTCCAAATCGTGACAATCCCCCAGATACGTCACCCGTTCACCCGCTGAAAACAAAAAGCAAAGAAAGTTGGACGAAAACAATATGGCAGGAGTCCTTCTTACCGGTATGCATTCCTCCTTACCGGTTGGCTATTCTTTGAAGTCGAAACGGTCCCTCTATGGGCTTGATCTAACAATTAAGCCCAGGCGGCAACGGTTTCCTCGCCAGCCATATTCTCGATCTCCTCTTGGCTCAAGGGTAACGTACAATTCGATGGCCCCAGCTGGCATATGCATAGACCTGACAATTTTGAAGACGATCAGTAGTGACTACTGCACGCAGTGAGCGCAAGGCCGATCAGATCTATAAACTTCATCCAGATTTGTCTCCCAATCAGCTCAAGGTTATTGTCGTCCAAGAGTTTACAAGTCCCGGTGCTTTTGATAAATGCTTCGAATGGGACACACAGTTTGATGTGGTCATACATACCGCGTCTCCATTTCGCTACGCAGTAACCGATATCAAGCGGGAACTTTTGGACCCAGCTATTATCGGAACTATGCTGTTATTGAAAACCATTCAAGACAAAGCACCCTCGGTGAAGAAAGTGGTATGCGAATCCAGATCCTAACAGAAATGAAAAGCATGAATATAGTGCTATGGTTCGCTTATAAATCGTGACAGATTATTACGTCTTCTTTTGCGTCAATTCTCAATAGCTATAAAGATAATAGCTGCCCTGAGTATGTCTATTCTGAAGATGATTGGAATCCGCTCACCATGGAGGACGCTTACTTGAATCCACTTAACGGATATAGAGGTTAGTATTAGGCTTGTCATTCGTTCCTTGACCTTTGTCTTCAAACTAAACTAAATATGTCGGTCAAGCAAGCAAAACTTTTGCCGAACGAGCAGCTTGGGAGTTCGTGGAAAGGAGGAAGCCAAATTTCTCGCTTGTTACAATGTGTCCTACATTGATGTTTGGCCCAGTATTACATCCACCGCCTACTCTTAATGAGCTCAACACGTCGAACCAGAGGATCCGAAATTTTATAGCCGGTGACTATAAAGTTGAGATTCCAGATACTGGGGCCTCCTTTTTCCTCTGGATTGACGTTCGTGACGCTGCCTTGGCCCATATAAAGGCGATGGATGCTTCAAAATGCGAAAACAAGAGATTCTTATTGACCTCTGGACACTTCTCCAACAAGGAGATCTGTGAAGTCATCAGAGAGTTTTGTCCGCAATATGAGGAGCGGCTCCCCGAAAAGAACATTGAGAGTGGGGGTTATCCGAAAGGAAGGGTATATGGTTTTGACAACTCGCGAGCAAACAAGGAGCTCGGCTTAACCTATCGTACTCTCACTGAGAGTATCACTGACACTGTTGTATCGTTGCAAAAGCTACAAAAACAGGACGAGGAGCTGTGAATAGAGTTCAATTGGAAGATTGGTTCAAGAGTAGCCCATTATACATAGCGCTGCAACAACAGGCAGGGGGTAAATTATGCATCTAGTAAAAAAGGTGAAATTACATTGATTCAATTTGTCAATATTCCTAACCCGTGCAGCAGCAGAGGCCCGGCCGTTGTACCGTGGTCTCCGGCCATCGAGACAGCGAACTAATGACGTCATCGATCTCATCAACTACAAAAATCAGACGATGCTAGAGTCTCGACCATTTGTACAACTTCAGGCAGGGTATCCGAAAGGCCGTGATACTAGTTGTAAACGTAGACAGTCTTATACGTAAGGGGAGGTCTTCCTAGTCATGTATCCTGCAGGACATGGGCAATCATGCAGGAAGGATGTAATCGTGTGCTCCCTGAAGAAGGTACTTCATCAGAATATAAAATTTGAGACTGTATTATTCTATTATTCTGATAGCTATGTTCTTCTCATGCTGTCTGACATTGAAGTATCAATCTGAGCAACAAGCAAACATTATTTACTTCAAAAATTTCAAAAAGCTCCCTTTCAAATACCAGTATGAAAAATACAGTAGTCTAGAACAATGTAGAAGCCTGGATAACATGTCGGAATCGCCCGCAGCGAGAGCAAAGTCTAGCCATACGAAATGGTTCACCCATTCGAGGATCGTGAATCGTGATGTCGCTTGAAGGCAGCGCCACACGTTTGTCAGTACTGGGCCTATGGCCACGGGGGATAGAGGCGAGGGCCGTTTGGGCCTAGGTGGGCCCACCTAACGCTATATTATACCGCTCGGGTCTCGAACACAGACTATAAGGAAAAAATTCCGCGTCACGATACGCATGCTCCTGGATTACGCTACATGATTGATCCTAAAACTTACTTCCAACTCATTCAGAACAAGAACAAAGCCATGGTTCCCGGTGTTCCCTGACATTAGAACAGACAAGACCGTGAAGCACCTAATAACATTGACGGAGGGTTTTCCACTTGGGGGCGGACGAGAGGGTAGAGGGGGTTAGATGGGGTTAACAACGGTAAGAAGATATGTAGAGGTACTCATTATACAAGCTAAATTGTTACTTTTAGGTCTTATTAACTCATTCTGTCTGTCCTGTGCCTGAAAATAAGACCGATCAACAACTGCTTTCTTTATTCCTTCTCATCATAGAAGAGAAAACCGACATATAGCAATTTTGAATGGCCGAACAGCCATCAACACTGGACGCTAATAGGGGCAGAGATGAACAGAATGGAGCAGCTCCTGCTGTCCAGACCACTAACAGGGACGATAAGTAGGTTCTGCCCTGGCGAAGAAAATCTTGAACAAAACGTATTCCTATGGCCTCTTGAAGCGAACTCACAACTCCACGATGTATTAGTATTAGAGAAAAGTCAGGACCAACGTCCTCGGGCGCAGCACCTCCGATACAGTCGGTCTCATCGCCACCACACCCCCATTCCCAGACTTCTGTACTAGGAGAGTCTTCTCAAGTGGTACCTTTGGCTGCCTTGTCAACTTACCCTGCTACGGTCGATTGCCCATATTGCCGTATACGGACGACTACTCGGGTAAACTTTACTGCTGGACCGCGAGCTACGTAAATCGCCCCTACGCCTTCCAATTTAACTTGCGATAACACCTTCCTACAGTTTTTGGTCGTGCTTATGCTGTCTTTGCATTGGCCCTTTTGCTGCACTTTTACCATGTATCTGCCCGAACTGCAAAGACTACGAACATTATTGTGGAAATTGCAACAGACTTCTCGCGATGGTGGAACGAAATGGTACAGTTCGCATTCTAGCCTATTAGGAAAGGCATTGGTTACTATGCACGTACTATTAGCAAATTTATCCAAAAAGGGAAGGTTATAGCTATTTATGTACCTTACCGGCGTACTGCTGGCTATTATAATCAATTATCCATCTTCATATTTTGGTGCGGCTTGCGCGAAGCTGCCCAGATTACCCCTAGCTTTTAACGATTATCTAGAGCTAAATGATACTGGTAGGACAGTAGAGCCATTCTACAGAAAGGTGCCTAGCATCTCTCCTATATTTCGTCAGGGGTTATCAATAGGGATCTAGGTCTACGACCTGATGCATGCTATCTACCTTCTCATTGGTCATATACATTGTGATGTGTCAGTGAAGCGAAACAACCTGCCCTTTTCATGGACTTTCTCATCCCAGGGCTGCCGTTCATTCCCTCGTTTTAGGACCATGACGTGCGCACGGCCCTATACCAGTGGTAGGTACATGTCCCAACCTAGGGTCTCAAATTTTTGCTTCGAGGGATCAGGGTCAACGATAACACCCAGCCAACCAACCGACTGTATAAGGGAAAGATCCGTCAAACTTCTTGATGGGTTTACGATTTAATTTAATTTAGCGGTGATAGAGAATGAGATATCGCCTCTTCCTAAAGGAATTTACCGAATGATATCGCTCGCCCATCCGTTTTCTAAAACACAAGCATTAAGCATTTAGGTACTCTCCAAGCTAAGTCAACCCGCACTGATTCCCGGTACTTCAAATCTCACCGTTCGAACCTTATAAATGGGTGAAAAGCTAATATTACTAAATACGCTACCATCAGAGAGGAAGTGATGCGAGTGTAGTTAAAGTGTCACGCTACATATCATGATTTAAATCGTAACCACTTAGGCGATAGATAGGGCAGCTGGGGCCCCGCTGGTCGCTTAGTCTAGCCCAAATACTTATCCGGCCGTTCACTCATCGGCCGAAATGACTATACAACATTGCCGCAAGGTTGCCTGGTACTGGAAGTCATGCAAGACTGATATTTACAGATTGAAGGGTGTCTCGACCTCCATGACGTCATACCAGCTAGATCGAATCTAGGCCCGCAGGAGCCATGGAACCGCCGACTGGGGTAGTCTTTTAGTCTTTTGGTAGGAACTCCATGTTCGCCGATCAAATAGTCATGTGGGGTAAAATATGCCATAGTGAGAAATTTTAGTAGCGGCTTCTGCAAATTATAGGATAATCACATTTTGACAAATCAATAACAGGGAGGTTAGGTCAAACTTTGGCAGCGTTGAGGACTTGGCAAACTAGACTTGCAGATAACTCGGGAATGATCAGGCCTTCACAACAAAGCCATAGATATCGTTCGACGCATTAATCTCTCCGTCGCCAATCACAGTGCGATATACTCTGCTGCAGCTGCCCTGCACATTAAAGACCTGAAGGGTTGTGGCTCCAGGTGATCCTTCCCAGCTGATCTCGGTACCTCTCCGGATGAGCACGTTTTGACATCCCTCTGGAGTTGATCCCGACCACGTCTGGCCTCCAGCTCTGAGCTTCCAGGATGTAGCAGTGCCCAGAATCATGAGATAAATACTCAAGTTGAATAACTTCATATTCAAGGTGGGAGATTGCGAAAGTTGGACGCGCGAAAACGTAGGTATAGATGGTGAAAATGGCTTATATGTAGTGTGGTTAGGGCATTGTTGTAACAGGGAGATGATTCCGTATTTTATGTTGCAAAGGACGATAGCCTAGACGTTCCTTGATGTCACCATGATGCAAGAGTCTGCTGGAGACCACGGGGGCAATGGCTTAACAGAAAGGCCCGGTTGGTGCGAAGCTGTCTAAAGGCCGCTTTTATCTCTAGGAGCGCACTATTTCGGCGGGAGAATGACCTAGCTCTTGATTGGCCTGAAGGTATTCGGGCCCCGGGGTCGGTGGACCGTGGGTGGTAACGATAAAAATCTTGATTAAATCTTCTCTCGATGTGTGGTTAATTATCGGCACTGCCTATAGTCCGAAAGGCAGGCATACATAAAGACTTCTACCCCAAAAAGAACCCGTCAACCTATGTTTCTATTATAACAAAAGAGGCGGAATACTAACTATGAAGGCCTCTCTGATCTCATTTAGCAACTTCCTTCCATAGCCTATTATCGGCCCAGCGTGCCGTTTTGCGCAACCACTTAAGGTTTGCTACCTCTGTGTATAGTGTATATGCAGTCCCAGGTAACGATGGCAGCGCCCTCGGACCTTTCACCCCCATTCCAAAGGATGGGAATCCGAGAAACATAGAGTATCTGTCTCTTAAGAGTTTTCTGCTTACCGCAACCCGCTCAGATGAACTGAGCACGGACTAGGGCAATCCGTTCGCAGCGAACCTTACCTATAATCCGCTCAGTTCCAGGGACCACTGTGAAATGTTTGACTGTGCGGCCATTAAGGCCGCCTGCTCTCCGTACAGTTTTTTAGCTTATAAGGCCTTTAGGTGTCCCTAGCCAGTCACCCTAACGGCGGACGTATGCTAGCAACTATGCCGCCTATAAACTGTGATATGGTAGCGTCTTTAGCAAGCCGTTGTTCCAATTTCCGCTTATCATAGCCCACCGCAGAAATTAAGATTTACAAGGACGTAAATATCATAATGAAAGGAAAGCACAACACGCAACCACAGCACTCGTACAGTCATTCTCAAGGTTCCCTTGGCCAGTACACACTGAAAAGTTCGTGCAGATTTGCAGCGTTACCGAATATAGATGATTGCTTTCAATTACCTCGCAGAAAATTTTATTGTTTTGTTATTCAGGGCATAGTAGAACAGGAAAGCCCTATCTGGCCATAATCTCTGATTTTCTGACATCTCCACTGATTCTTAGTGCCCCTTTTTCTCACCCCTCACCCAGTCTTGATAGAGCTTTTACTTCACTAGGAATTCTCGGCCTACTCTCATAGTTACAATGCCGAAGAACAAAATATTGCGTACACTCCTGCCAGCTAAAGAGGAAGTTGAGACACAACTTCTTAAAGACAACAAGTCAAAGAAGTCCGACACAATGTTTCTCTTGCGTGCGTAGAGTGCCAGAGAAAGAAGACTAAGTCAAAGCTCTAACTCTTTCCCCGTTTTCGACGATAGAGCTAACAAAACACATTTGATACAGTGCTGAGGAGCCATGTCATGCGCAAGACGCGTAAATGAAGCATACCAGTGCTTATACAATGAAACAGGTGATTGTAGATGCTAAGCATAGGCAGCGAGGTTATTGAATTTCCAGGCTGTTCTTTGTCGACTCGCCGCCACACTCCGCACCACAACTCCAAAGGTGGTGTCATGCTTGATTTGACAGATTGAAAGCTTGCCACCAAGACGCAGTTTATTCGCGGTTTTCAGAGCCAGATATCCTGCAGTCCTTGTATCCAGTATCTTCTTAGGACGTACGGCTGAGTTTCTCTCATCTAGCGGCCAGTTACTATACATCCGCAACCTATCTGTGTCGCCCAGACTGCTATTAGCATATCCCCCGCGTAATAGCTATAGGTGCTAGACTATATATTTATTCGCAACCTCGGTTTACCCGTTAGTTCAACTTGGATAGTAAGGCATCGACAATTTTCTTTTTATTCCGAGGATTCGGCAGAGCTCCGAACCAAGGAGTAACTAAGTAGAAGATAGGGTCCAGAAAGAGTGATCAAGGATTCCAGGTTCATCCATCAGACCAATGACGCTAGCGACCGCAATGATAATTGGGCTGTTTTTGAACCAACATGCAAATTGGTATTTTATAAAAAGAACTTCTTTTCATCCGTGAGGATACTGATATGCCTACTAAGACGAATCAGGCCCGCTTCTCACCAGTTATGAGTAGCCATACAGATAGCTTTCCCCACACACTCCTAATCCCGCTCTGCCACCGCAATGTCCGCCCCATTTTATCAGTGTTTGACTTTAAGCTTTTTGTGAACAGTATATCGGCTCAGTCGATTTTTAATCAACTAGGCTCCATCGAGGCGTAATGAAGACTAGCAGTGTACTAAAAGAAAACGTCAAGTTAATACCAATGCTTTTTTGATAGGAAAGTGGGCAATCTAAAGAACTGAGGGTTTCACGTATAGCGCTAGCGTGTTGCGTTTTATTGAGGTACCTCCGGCTGACGCTCAGGTTGTGCCCAGTAAGCAAATCAGAGCGCTCAGTGAGTGGACCATGCTAGCTCAGTGAGCAGATCAGTGAGCAAAAGCGGCGAGGGGCTGAGCACCAATCCGGAGGGGAAAGTTAAGACGTCGGGTGGCATAGGAAATCCGGGACGTAGGTCGATTTATGGTTAGTTATGTATCAGCTAATTTCACCCTCCAGAGTATCTATGAAAGCATGGGAGCACTTACAATTGACCTGAACCTGTTACCTACGTGGACATTATCCATTTTCTCACAGTGATGGAAGGCTTTCTACCTCTTCCCAACCTTAAGCAGTAAGCTTACTTACGTACCCAAACGGCACCCGGCTACCTCCAAACGCAGGTATATACCTACCGGCCGTGAACATACCTAGAGGGCAGGTGTAGGCTATTTTTTGGAATGATACTACACCGCATCTTCTATACATTTTGGTTCATTAAGGCTAGAATCACAGTAGTCCCTATCGCTAAGGTTAAGGTGGGCTTCGCTAGCCGAGCCGTCTCCTCTTTCATAGGTATGCAAGGTCAAGGAATACAAGGGACTAAGAATCAAATGTGTGGTTGAGACTCGGGAGCTTAGGGGACGTGCACTCCAGCTGGAGTCCTGTAGCAATAACCTACTAGGTTAGTGATTCTTCACTGCCGACTTATTCCCAGCCTCTGTGAAGCAACCACGGATGGAATCAAGCTCAACTGGAGGATGAATGAGAGATGTAGAAATTTACACTATAATCAACTTTTACGGATATACTGTTGCATTAGGTAGTATCTCAAGTTAAATATGATGATGCCTAGTTCAGCAAGCCAGTATGCTCACCTATCAAGACTTGTCAGGCGGGTGTGGCCCGTCTCGTACGTAAGCCTCAGCCACGAAACTCAACCTTCGTGGACCTTGGTTGCAGAAGCAACCGTGGTCTTGCATAAAAGAAATAGGATGAAACTGGGTCAAGAAAAGTACTACCTACCTCTCTAAGACCGCCCAGACCCTTTCTGGTTCGCTCTAAATTTCTAAACTCCCTGGTTCAAAGTGGGTAGCCAGCCTAATTCGGCCCTCAATAAGGTCCCGTGTTATTCGGGAGGCTTCCTCCGACGATCCTCCTATTCTACAAACCCTCTCGCCACCTCTCCTTTCCCATTATTACTCTCGACCCTTTGCGCTTTTGCTTCTCTTGTGCTACGAAAGAAAAAGGTCTGGCACCTTTAATGGCTGCAGTGACTTAATTGATTGTCTGTCCCACACCTTGAGAGCAAGCGCCTGCCTCGAACCGCCGACCGACAACAACCGGATCCATCATGCGTGTCGCTGGCGGCATTGCCGTCGCCCTCACCTTGGTAGGCGCAGCCTCCGCGTCCCTCCACCCTCGCTCCCGTGACTCCCGCGACTACTTCGCCCTTCATCTCGATGACGCCACTCCCCCTGCCGACGTTGCACGCTTGCTAGGTGCTCGACACGAAGGTCAGATCGGAGAGCTTGCGGGCCATCACACCTTCTCTCTACCGCGGGACCAGAGCTCAGACTTCAATGCTTTGTTGGATGCCGTGAGGTCTAAACGAAAGCTCCGCCGTCGGTCGGGTGACGGCGTCGCACCTCTGAGTGCAGATCCGCTGGAGGGAATCCTTTGGTCACAGAAATTGGAGCCACCTAGACAAAGGCTACAGAAGCGGGCACCACCCGTTTCTCCCAATGCTTTGGTTGACAGGGCTCGTCCAAGGGCAGATCCACAATACTTGGAGATACAGAGCAAGTTGATGTCAACATTGGGAATCACCGATCCGATCTTTAAAGACCAATGGCATTTATTTAACGTACTGCAACCGGGCCACGACCTCAACGTGACGGGCGTCTGGCTGGAAGGAATCACTGGTCATGGCGTGGCAACGGCTGTGGTCGATGATGGATTGGACATGTACAGCAACGACTTGAAACCAAATTACTTTGCCGCAGGCTCCTGGGACTTCAACGAACATGGTCCCGAGCCACGACCTCTTTTGTACGACGATAAGCACGGTACACGGTGCTCCGGCGAAATTGCAGCCGCCAAGAATGACGTGTGTGGTGTGGGTGTTGCATATGGGAGCAAGGTGTCGGGCATTCGGATCCTGTCCAAGGCGATTGACGACGTGGACGAGGCAGCTGCCATCAATTTTGCATTCCAAGATAACGACATTTATTCTTGCTCCTGGGGTCCGCCCGACGATGGTGCAACCATGGATGCGCCAGGCTTGTTAGTGAGGACTTGTCGAACTTTGACTACAAAAGCATCAAGTCCAACAATCTGCTCAATGTGCCGATGCCCCCAGGCGGGA